>JAVJIF010013972.1:0-110152 GCA_038442645.1 Agave tequilana | reverse complement strand
AAAAAAAGATCAAAATGTAGTTCATGTAATATTGTGAAGTCCAAAACTGTGAGATCAAAAATCAACACAAATTTTAAGTAGTAATATTTTGTCAAGAAGCAAACTATCTTTTAAATACAAGAAATATTTCAAAAATAGATCATGTAAATAAATATTCTTTTGTACTCTTTTGAAACCATCTTCAAAAACTCTTGAAGGAAAAAATCTAAATAATATTTTTTTGTGTGTGTCAATCTTCAGAGCTAACTATATCACCAATTCTTTATTTTAACAAGCTAAAAAATCTTATATTAAAAAGAAAAGAAAATTGCTTTTCTTTGCCAAAAGGAATCCCTTGGAGCTTGTCTCTTGAAATAAATTTCACGATTCGATCTTGTTAGTTTAGCTCTAAGATCACCAATTTTTAAGGGCTTCATAAAATTGTGAGTCTTTATGGAGAAGCCATGCTCAGCATGAAATCAATCTTGTTGCCTGAAACTTATATAGATTGAAGTGTTAGAAAAAATAACTACATGGGATTACAATCATCAAAACTTAAGGCAAATAATCTTTGAGCCAACTATCTCTCCCTTTTTTGATGATGATAAAACACATGGAGTTATTTTAAATAAATTGAAAGAAGCTTCAAATGAAGCTTCCCTTAAACATGTGCATACATAAAGAGTGTGACACATAATGATGAAAAACTAAAATAGGATATTCAATGTGTGACTAAATCATCAATTAAAGCATAAGGATGTGATATTTAATATAATACCTCTATGCAACACATTTATGCATAACAAGATATGATAAATAAAAGCATATGCATAAACGTTTTTCTCCATCCATCCAAAACCACCAACCTCCAAATACAAGATGATTAAAACACATGAATAATAGATTAAGATTTTATAGCTAAAGCAATTATCAAAAATAAGGTTTCCAACATAAATACCACAACATAAATACCACATAAACATGTGTCCATCAAACATGAAGTTTACACATAAACATGTGTTCAACAAAATAAAATCACTACAACAACAACTAAGCCATTTGTCTCAAGTATTTGGGGTAGGTTACGTGAACCAAAAGAGAATTACGCCGGATCGGGCACATGGATCAGCTTTCACTCATTCCTATCGAGCAATATGCCTTTACTAAGACTTTTAGCCTCTATATCTTGTCATATTATCTCCATCCATGTTTTCTTCGATCTCCCCTGCGCTCTTTTAACTTGCCCTAATTTGATACGCTCTACTTGCCAGACTGACACATCTGTAGGTATAAGTCGCACATGATCAAATCATCATAGGCGATTTTCTCTCATCTTCTCTTCTATAGAGGCTACACCTATCTTAATGCGAACATTCTCATCTCATCTTATCTCTCCTTGTATTATCACACATCCAACGAAACATACACATCTCTGCTACACTCATCTTCTGGGCATTATATCTCTTTAATAGCCCAACATTCTGTGCCATATAACAAAGCTGGCCTAATAGCAGTCCGATAAAACTTTCCCATCAGCCATAACAGAATGTTATGATCACATAAAACTTCTGTTGTGATCCTCCATTTCAAGCAGTCAACTTGAATCCTATGGTTGATATCACTCTTGATCTCCCCATCCTTTTGGATAATAGAAATTAAGTACTTAAAATGACTGCTCATCGGTATTTCTTCTCCATCTAGTCTCACAGTGCTATAATCTCGGATTTCATGTTTACTGAATTTACACTCCATATACTCTATTTTGGCCTTACTTAATCTAAAATCTCGAGATTCTAGAGTCTGCCTTTATAGCTCCAATTTGGCATTTCTCCAGCTCTTGTCTCATCGACTAGGACAATATCAGCAGCAAATAGCATGCACCATGGTATCTCATCCTGAATAAATTTAGTAAGCTCATCCATCTTTATAGCAAATAAGAATGGACTCAATGCAGATTCTTAATGCAATTCAATTGTGATAGAAAAATTACTTGTTATGTCTCCACAAGTTCTGACATTTGCCACTACTCTATCGTACATGTCCTTGATTATGTCAATATATTTGATGGGGACTCCCTTTTTTCATCAATGTCCACCATAATACCTCTCTTGACACCTTATCAAGCTTTTTCTAAATCAATAAAGACCATATGCAAATTTCTCTTCCTCTCTCGAAATTGCTCTATAAGTTGATGAAGCAGATGAATAACCTCTGTCGTCGATCGTCCCGGCATGAACCCAAACTGGTTCTCTGATATTTTAACATTCTGCCTTAACATGCGTTCAATTACCCTTTTTCAAAACTTCATGGTGTGACACATGAGTTTTATTCCACGAAAGTTTGAACAACTCTGAATATCACCCTTGTTCTTATAGAGAGGTAATAAGGTACTCTTCCTCCACTAATTTGGCATCTTTTTAGTTAGCCAGATCTTCTTAAAGAGGTTTGTCAGCCATCTCACCTCTCCTAAACATCTCAATACCTCAAAAGGAATTCCATCCAGTTCAATAGCTTTCCTTGACTTCATTCTCTTCAAGGCCTCTTTAACTTTAGATTCGTTAATTCTGCACATATAATTACGGTTCATATCCTGGCACTGAATGATAAGGTCATCCAAATCTTGAGTAGAACTACTATTGAACAATTTGTCAAATACTCTCTCCATCTTTCTTCGATTTCTTCATCTCGAATTAAAACCTTTTGATCCTTATCTTTGACACACCTCACAGTACATAAGTTTCTAGTCTTTCTCTCCCTTATTCGAGCAATTCTATATATATCTTTTCAACCTCTTTGGTATCAAACTTCTCAACACTTCTTTATACACTTTAACTCTTGCATTTTGAACAGCTTTCTTAGCCTCCTTTTTGGCTATCTTATACTTTTCAAAACTCATTTCATCACATTTTTTTTCCAAATCTTTGTAAGAGTCTCGTTTGATCTCAATGACAGCTTTTACCTCTTCATTCCATCATGATGTGTTTTTATATGGTGGAGCACCACCCCGTGACTTACCATGTACATCTTTAGCTACTCTTTTAATACAGCTAGCAATTTTATTTCATGTTGTATTGGGATCATCTTGGGCTTTTCAATCTGCTTCATGTACTACTCGATTTATAAAAACTCCTTGGTTAATTTCTTTTAATCGCCACACGCTTAATCTTAGGATCTAACTTACGTTTAATCTTTCTAAATTTTCTTCTAATCTGGACATCTAAAATTAAGAGTTTATGTTGGGTTACTACACTCTCACTCAGTACTTTCTTATAATCCATACAACAACCTCTCTCTACTTTTTTAGTTAAAAAGAAATCTATTTGGTTCGCACTTGATCCATTTCTAAAAGTGATCGAGTGAGACTCTCTCTTCTTAAATCAAATATTCGCTAAGATCAAATCATAGGACAAAGCAAAATCTAGAATCGAGTTACCTGGTTTCTTTCTTTCACAAAAATCAAATCCTCCATGTATACTATCAAACACATAACGACTAGTTCCTACATGTCCATTGAGATCACCGCCTATGAAAAGCTTTTCTCTAATGGGTATGTCTTACACAATCTCATCTAAATCCTTTCAAAATTGATGCTTATTAGACTTATCAAGTCCTACTTGTGGTGCATAGACACTAATAACATTAAAAATCTCCCTACCTAAAATAAGTTTAACTAGTAAAATCCCATCACCCTTTCTTCTAACCTCCACTACATCCTCAAGCAATTATTTATCTATGATCATACACGCCTCATTACAATTTTTATCTCTATCAGTATACCAAAATTTATAACTCCAAGGCTCTATAATTTTAGCATTTTCACCTACCCACTTAGTTTTTTACACACACAAAATACTAATATTCCGTTTAATCATAACATCAACTGACTCTGCTAATCTACCTGTGAGAAAACCCAAGTCTCATTATGCTAATCTAATCCTATATTCATGAGCTAACTTCTTTACCCTCACCCGCTCATAAAAGTGTGGGAACCCTTACTCATTTGACACCACATCCAGGCGCCGATATGGCGCGTCGTTTCTAGATGACGACCTAGCAACTCTTGTCTACTTCCCACTACACTCAAACTCCGATGTAGCGCGTCGCTCAGTAGGGAACGCCTCAATGAATTTTAGTTCTTAGTTCATGTTTATAGTATGTGATAATGTTTTATATTGGCTGTCACAGGCTTACCAGAACCCTCTTTTATCCTGACTTAGAACAGGCAGTGAACGGTGCACTGCTGGAGTTAACAAAATAAAATCACTAAAGTAACTAAAATAACTACTACTTCTTCTCCCCTTTTTGTCATATATCAAAATAGAGAGAAGTCAAGCATCTTCTTCATCTTCATCAATGTCGCCAGTGGGCTCTGCAACTGGGCGATAAGCCATGGAGGGATCCTGAGGAGCTGTCTAAGGATCAAAAGGACGACCAGTCGGAGGAAGAGGTTGTTCATAAGCATCAGGAACTGGAACAGGCCAATCATGCCTGGAGAAACTATAATCGCTGCACCTCTAAAGATATCTGATGGAGGAGCACGCATAAACCATGTTGTTCTATTGCTCATTCTGTATCGCTTCTTGGTTCACAAGGATCTTTTTTGTGGAAGCAGTGATGTACAGAGAAAGATCACTCAGCTGAGTCATGATGCCTGCATATGGATCGACAGCTGAAGAGGAGAAATCAGAGGTAAAAGGCTGAGCAGGAGGTGAGGTAGGAGCTGAGGTAGGATGGGGAGGAGCCTGATCATGAAGACCAATATGCATCCTTTTCAAGAGGGTGTGATTGATATCAATAGAAGGGGCTACAGTTCTCTTATCAAAGATTGATTTTGAAATGCTTAAACAAACGAGTAAGAATCATCCCATATGGGAGGTTCCTACTAGGAATTATAAAGTGATCGAAAAGCATAACATCGATGATGAGACGAGGGATATTCACTTTAATGCCTCGCAGAAGGCAATAATTGAGAAGGGGCACACAACCACGAGCATGACTATATTCCCCTTATTTAGGCAGGAGATTATGAAAATCGATCTTTCCGAGGACTTGAGCGAGAAATGTGTAGCGCTTTACCTCCTCATTTCTCACAAGACTCGGGTTATCATCATTGTGGAGAAGATGAGAGGCGGTGGGAGCATTCTCACTGTCAGGATACTCAAAATCATGAAGGTCCAGATGAAAAACTTCTACACCATCGCAAGATAGTGTGGCAAATCGTTCAAGAGAAATATTGATATCAACATTCCTAACATGAGATTTAATGCAATTGTCATGGAAAGAAAGATTTGAGTAGAAGTATTGAACCAATTCGAGATATTGAACCAATTCGAGATAGACTTGTTCCTTAATTGTTACAAAATAATCTAAGGAGCTAGTCTTGAAGATGGAAGTGAGGTTCAAATGGTTAAAATCTGCTAATACAACACATATATCAGAGATAACATGCTTGTTACTGATAATAGAATGTTTATACAACGCATTATCAGATACAAGCTCATTTTTAGATCTAGATGAGGTTCAATCTGTTTAGATTTTTCAGTTTTTTAATGTTTGAAGGATATGATGAATAGACTAGACAATATGTATGAAATAATAGGGAATAATAGCACAAATTAGAAGTAATTCATAAAAACTTTTTAAGTAAAAAAAATCTATAAAGAATTGAGAAAGAGTTTATCTTGAGAAATCCTGAAATTTCTTCACCTAGAGGTTGTAGAGGAGTGGTAGATAAGAGGTCTAGATGAATTATGGTGAAAATTTTAGAGATTTGGATGGATTTGTGTGAGAGAGAGAGAGGTTGGGTAGAGAAGAGGAGGACGACAAAGGAAAAATAAAATAGGAACTAGGGTTTCAATCAGCAGCTATATATATATATATATATATATATATATATATATATATATATATATATATATATATATATATATATATATATATATATATGCAGATTTGTATGTTTGTCGACCTCCCGGCTGACCGGCACCAACCGAGAGTACTGACAAAGATGTCGATCGACTGCCCTATCGACCGACAGAAGGGCTAAGCCATATGACAGGCTTGCTCCGAGGCAGTTCAAACTGCTCCCACAACAAAAGAAATAGTTACACAAGGAAATTTAAAAAAATTAGATATAATTTTTGAAAATTATTATATATATAGTGATGGACATCTAGAAGCAATCTTTAGTTTAAGAGATTTTATAATAAAATAATTTTTAACAAATTTGTCAAGAATATTCACAAAAGTTTCATAAAAAAAATCATACATAGATTCAATTCAAATATTAAGTCCAATAAATAAGAAATGAAGCCGTATATCCTTAACGAGCTCTGAATTCTTCCTCATTCTTCCTCTAAATAGTGAGGTGTGGCGCTCTTTGCTTTTCTTATTTGAATTATTTAATAATGAATCAAATGCTAAAATTAATTATTATTATTTTTTATTTTTAAATATCAAGATACATACAAACCCATGATATTCAATAAGATGAAATAATTAAAACGTGAACGTAAAACAAGTTGTCAAACAATTTTTTTTACACATGGAGATAATCTAATAAAACATGGTAGTGAAACAATAGAAACTAAATTATCATCATGAGAAAAGAAAAATCAATAGATATCATGTGTAGTGCCAAAAAAATTGTTAACGATGATCAAGTAATTATAATACTACTCAATTTAAACAACATTGAATTATAGGCAATCCATGCAAAAATGTCAAATCTTGAAATTTTAGGATGTTATCGGAGTTGTTACTGACATAAGCACTTGTTCTCCAAATAGGTGGTTTTCTCCCACCTTGTCCACTTGATAGTGATGCATTCACATGGTAGATCCCTTACGCTCCAATGCATCCATTAACAGGGCACTTTTTTCTCCTACATTTTGGAGGATAACACACCTACATCAAGTAAGCTTGGTGTGCTCTTTGGTACCTAAATATTTTTAGGTCTTGTGGGGTTAGTGTTTCTCAAAACCAAACATTTTTTACTTTCATATTTAATTTAGAATAGCAAAACTTAGCTAAATGACCTTTGTAGCCATAATGTGTACAAGTGTACACTTTGTCATACATGTAAGCTTGTGTGTGATGTGCATGTGAAGTATGTTGTGTGTGTGCTTGTGAAGAGGTAAGTTTCCTTTGGGTTTTGCCCTTTGGAAATATAGAACTCATCTTATCCATGTGAAAAACACATTTCTTCAAAATAGAATCTAAAACTTTAATACGATTTTGAATGTTCAAAATTTTATTTTTGTCAAAAGTAATATTAAGGCTTTCGCCCTTGCAAATAAGTTTGTGATTATCAAAATCCTTTTTGATTTTTTTGAAACAAATTGTTAAATCGTTTTTCTCTTTAACAATAATGACCAACTTATTTTTCAAAAATTCATATCCCTTTTTCAATTTCTTATTTTGAATTTTTGAAAACTCATAACGTTCTTATAATGCCTAAAAAAATCTAGCAAGCTCATCCATAGTCAAGTTATCTTCATCAAGAGAGGTTTTAAAATTTACCTTAGATGCTTCATCATCATTTGCCTAAAGCATTGTGGTGTCAACTTTTTCTTCGGATTCGGTCTTCGAATCACCCCAAGTGGCCACCATGGCCTTCTTCTTGTGCACTTATTTGGAGGTAGTAGCTTGTAGTGAAGGGCAATCCGTGATAAGATGACATGTCTTCTTGCAATGATAGCAAGGACTTATCTCCTCCTTTTTTCTTTTAAATTTTTCTTATTGTCTTGACTTTTGAAAGTTGCTTTTTCTTCCCTTATTGTGGAACATCTTGTCCACCTTTCTAATGAGCATAGCGGAGTCTTCTTCATTTTCATCCATAGAGTCTTCTTCTTTCGGTATAGATAGGGATGCTCTAAAGGCTATACATTTCTTTTTCGGAGGCTCCCTTTTTTCTCGTACCTTCATCTCCATCTCGTAGGTCTCGAGATTTTCTATGAACCCAGAGAAGTCCATTTCCTCCCTATGATTGAGCTCCTTCAAGGTTGTAACCTTCATTTTTCATGATTTGGGGAGAGCTCTAATAACCTTCCTTATCTTTTAGTCATTGTCTGGAGTCACTTAAAGAAGATTACCAATTGGTGATCTTGATAAAATGAGTGAGCATTTCATCAATATTTTCATTATCATGCATGTAAAAATTTTCATATTGCGAATATAAAAGATTAATCTTGGATTTTATTTACTTGGGATGTATCCTTATGAGTAACAATCAAATCACTGCACACTTCATATGCGGATTTACAGTTAATCACACGAGAAAGATCATCATCATTTAATACTTGTGTCAATGCATATTGTGCTTTGGCATTTGCTTCATAGTCCTTGACAGTTGCTTCAGACCATGTATCCTCATCACTGTGAGGTTCAACAAATTTCTTGGCAATGGCCTTGGCTACTCTAACTCCTAAGGACTTTAGGAATAGAGTCATTTTGATCTTTCACATCGGGAAAAACAGCAGTTGTGTGAGCCCAGCGCCGAAGTTGCCTCCTACTCCGGTCATTTCATTCATGTCCCAAGGGACCGTCGAGGGATGAAGGGGACGATGCCAAACACACCCTCACATGCAGCCTGGGCACAGGCGGAGAAGCAGACCATGGCGGAGATGGACAGCGGGAGGGACTTTGCTTGGCCGAGCCAGGCGAAGAAAGAGTCGTCCAACATCTGCAAGATCCACATGTTCCAGAGGTTGCCATGCATGCCAAAGCAGCAGGTGAGCAAGTCAGAGATGAAGACGCCAAAGGGGCAGGCGATGATGTTGACCATGCCGAATGAGGCGGCGATGACGCCGGAGGTTTTGAAGTCGAGGTCGAAGTGGTTGTAGTAGTACTTGTGGATGATGTTGTTGGTGGTGAGCTCGACGCCCATGCAGTACTCGAGGATGACGTTGTCGTGGATTTTGATTTTTTTTAAAAATATAAAAAGGTTTTAACGTCGGTTCTTATAGAGAACTGTCGTGATTCGTGAAAAGTCCCAGTTTTAACATCGGTTCTCTATAAGAACTTACGTTAAAAGTCCAGTTATAACGTCAGTTTTTGGTCAAAAACTAATGCTATAGCCGATATATGATGGCAGTTTTTAACAGCCGTCATATTTTTGAGACTTTTTAAATACTTGAATAGACATTGGTTGTAAAATAAAGTCGATTTTTAACCACCATTAATAATATATTCTGTACTAGTGGAAGCATGATGAATGCGTCTGCTGATGTCAGAAACTTGTTGGAGGAATAGAAAATAAGATGCAAAGAAATAATATACCATAAGAGAGGAGATACATAGAGAAGAGCAATAGATTAGTCTTTTGGCTTGTTCACCTTAAAAAGTTGTCTACAAATGGATGAAAATATAACAGATTCTACGTTATCAAACAAAGAATACAAAAATGAAGGTCCCCCTCCAGAACGTCACCGTTACTCTCCTTAATAGGTCTAATAAAGGAGGAATGTGAGTTGCTCCCTCGAGCAACAAGAATGACATGCCTTGTTAATGCATAATTATAAGGACCTAAAACCCTTGGCTGATTAGGCAACCATCAAAGAATTTCCTCAGCATCTAATCATAATGACATGTGGATTCCTAACTTTTTCTAAAATGTCATTGCAGCATCTTCATCACAGACTTTCCATATGACAACGTGTTTAGACCGAATTGCTTTGGAGACTCCAGTTCCTTGATATATGGCATAGATCGAAAGCAAAACTGTCAGTTAGATTTCGTTCTAGTGCCGACAAATCTGGGCAAAACTCTAGGTAGAACAACTTTGGAATCCACCAGATAGAAAGGGAAAATTTCTTAAATTTTATTAAATTCTATGATACCTACCAAGAGTTACAAAAGAGCTTTATATAGATTCTCCATATATAAAATCTTAATACAACTCAAACTCTTCTAAAACATTCCTATATAGATCTATCTCAAGAAGACTCATTCTTTGACTCAAACTCTAATTTAAAAGAGAATAAAAAAGAAAATAAGAATCTGAAAAAAAAACAATAACTAGAAACTTGGAAGTCTTAATAGGAAAAAGAAACTAATAAAAAAAAAATTCGTTACTAATCAACATAATTTAAGATTTTACAATACTTACAGATCGCCCCTACAGAACTGTAGAACTACCCATGTAACTTGAAAACATTTTAACTTTCACATAGGGCTTCGTTTTTCGCATTGCAGGACATGATGAATTTTGTTCTCTTGATCTTGTAATAGAAAAATCTACGAAAATAAAAAATAAAATAAAAAGAAAATAAGAATCTAAAAAAAAAAACAATAACTAGAAACCTGAAAGTTTTAATAAGGAAAAGAAACTAATAAAAAACAAAAAATTCGTCGCTAATCAACATAATTTAAAATTTTACAATACTTGCTTGAAATTTACAGATTGCCCCTACAGAACTGTAGAACTGCCCTTGTAACTTGAAAACATTGTAATTTTCACATGTGGGCTTCGTTTTTCGCGTTGCAGGACGTGATGAATTTCGTTCTCTTGACCTTGGAATAGAAAAATCTGATGTCTCAAAATGTTAAACTTATCAAATTTGTTGACTCCTACATCAATCTCCTTTGCTTAAAAGAACTCGTCCTCGAGTGCAATTTTGAATAGATCAAATGAAAAATAAATTTGTCAACTCTTGCATTAAATCCTGATTTTGTAGCATAAATAATTCATCCATATGTTGTCTTCTACTATGCACTGACTTCATTATAAGATCAACCTTGATGCAGAATTTCTTGCTTATCTTATTTTTATTTCCTTTCAAATTTGACAATTGTTAGAAGAATTTGAAAAAGGTCATAAGTATCAGGAGACAATTTGAGAAGTGTAGAAACATATCCAATGATGATAATGATGATGGTGAAATCAAGAGGCGATTGTGAGGTTCATAATAAAACAATTGATCTACGAGGGATAGGAAACTGGAAGAATGACGAAACAGTTTCTTGCTTATCTTAATTTTATTTCCTTTCAAACTTGACACCTTTATGAAAAGAATTGGAAAGGGTCATATTGAGGAGTGTAGAAATGGTACCCAATGATGACAATGATGATGAAGGTGTTGAAATCAAGATTGGCGATTGTGAAGTTCATGATAAAATAATTGATGTATGAGGAATAGGAATCTTGAAGAATGATCACTCAACCTCTTAGAACTGCAAAGATATCTAATTTTCTATCTCAATGATTTGAACCTCTTCATCTGTCTTGGACAATGATGGGAATGGAATTTCTTGTGTGGGTAATAACTCAATGTGAGATGAAAAAGGTGATAACCAGTCAGGTAGATCGTGAACATTGATCTCCTTAAACTCCTCTAAAAAAGGCTGTAATTTTTTTTTGAAGATCGACTAGTGGGTTGCTTTTTCTTGTATTACCATGTACACTTCTGCTTGGTCTCTTTGGCATTTGTCAAAAATTCATGACAGCTGCAAATTGATAAGAAAAACTGCCCCTTCAATTTAGAAGCTTTCGTTTGATCTCCAATGGGTTTCATTGAAACCTTTTTACCCTTCCACAATAACATATAAACATTCCGCCTATCCTTATGTGCTGCATCTACATCATGTTCCCATAACCTCCCCAATAAAATATGACATGCATCCATGTTCACAACATCACGGGCAACAAAATCTTGGTAAAAGTTTTCAATAGGAATAGAAACATGACATATTTCTATTACCTTAATAAATGATCCCTGCCAGTGGTGTAGGGGTTTGATGTGGCTCAGTAGACAATTTCAAGTGGCTCACAAGTGCTCTCAAAACAATGTTCCCACTCTCAAAAAAATGTTCCCACAACTCCCTTGTCGTTGATAAGCTTGCACACCTTGTTGACAGAACACCGTGCATGAAAATTTTTATGTTTCAAATCATCTTGCTGGCCCTCAACACGATTATTCTTACCACCTTCACTACTTTTGTCGCCATTCAGATCTAGATTTTCGATCACATGATGAAGAGATGGAAATTGCTTCTCGACCCTCCAGTTGAAAGCATTAAACATAGCTGAAAGAATCTTTAAATTGTGATTGTCATTACCTTCTCACCCTGCACCTGTCATCGTAGATTTGACCTTGCTTTGATATCACTTGACAAATTGTAAGAAAAAGTGTTGGCTAGATTTCGAGCGCCAACGTATCTTAGACAGATTGCTACTTAGAACAACTTTGAAATCTGTCAGAAAGTAAGAGAAAATTTCTCAAATTTTATTAAATTTCAAAATACCTACAAAGTTCCAAAGGGCCTCTATATATAGACTCTCCATACATAAAATCCTAATACAACTCAATTCTAAAACACTCCTACATGGGATCAATCTCAAAAAGACCCTCATTTGACTTAAACTCTAGTAAAAATGAAAATAAAAAAATAAAATAAGAAACTGAAAAAATAACGATAATTCGAAACCTTAAAGTCCTAATAGAGAAAGGAAACTAATAGAAAATAGAAAATTTATTGGTAATCAAAATAATTTAAGATTTTACAAAACTTGCCCAGAATTTACGGATCTTCCCTTGTAAAATTTGCAAAACTACCCATGTAACTTGAAAACATCGTAACTTTTGCATCCGAGTTTCATTTTTGCGTTCTAGGATGTGATGGAATGTTCTTTTCATTCTCTTGATCTTGGAAGATAGAAAGATGAATGTTTCATAGTGTTGAACTTATCAAATTTATCGACTCATCCTACATCACTATATGCTTTAGGCACCATCAAATACTACATATATTTTCCCCAAATATCTATTAAGTCTTTGAGTTTTCTATCAAGTATATTGAGATGAATTCAAATAGATTCTTGAAATGAAATAAATTGTTTCATCACCGGTTTTCAAGCGATCTGTAATGACATTATTAATGACTATTCGACGTGAATTACATCTAGCTATTAATCAGTATGTTTCTATTGGAACATCAACAACAACAACAACTCGCAATATAGAAGGTGGGAACATATACAAGCAACTATTCGACCTGAGTTACATTTAGCTATTAATCAGTATGTTTCTATTGGAACATATGTAGATGGAAATTTCTAAATCTGAGATCTAGGATACTTAAGAATATTCCTCTATGTCAGACCTCCCTACAGGGCAGTTGCATGGGAATTCTGTATCTTGAGTGGTAAAACCTGCTCGATATGGTAGTTTTCCGCCATTTTCTTTTCTTCAGACTCAAATTATCCCTGGATAAAAGCAAATTCTTTTTACAAATAGAAGTGAATCCCACCTTCTATATTGCTAAAGAGGGCTTCTCGTGCTCCTCTTCAGTGACAAACTCCCTTCAAAATCCAAGTCAATTTTGACTAGATTTTGAAAACTCATATGGCAATGGAGTAACAGTCACAACAGAGGAGTCCTCCCATATTATGGAGCTCTAGTTGCTTAAAAAAGAGGTAGAGAGGATAACAAGATTAGGGTTTTATCTGCTTTTAGTCATCACCTCTCTATACATCTGTGATAATGATTTTATTGAAGAGGTTTAAGTGACAGTGAGCATAGTCATCTTCCTTAATATAGAATTTGTAATTATCTTAGGTACAGCTGGTTCATCTCATTATGTAGAGGCTCTTTAGCTTTGCTCATAGTTTCCTCATTAGGTACCTCTTGGACTATTGTTCTTGACACTTTTTGTGAAAAAAGGTGAGTAATATACATATACGAATGGCAGCAGCTCAAGTCATCCCAGTTTTCATCAGACTTCACAATTCCTTCGCCTTCTAATACAAAGCCTTATATATATTGAATTAGTAGATTTATCAAATTCGACCAAGGTGTTATGACAAACTATGTATGTGAGAATGAGGACACATCTCTGCCCTTTTATTACATTCTCGAGAATCCAAGGAAATAAGAAAAAGGGGGAAATTCAGATGAAAATATAGACAAATAGATAAGAAAAGAATGCACTAGAGAATCCAAGCAAGCTTAAGAGGTGAAAGAAACCAAGACTTATATCAAGCTACTCAAACAATCCTGGTTGTTGTGCTGGTTCTAAAAGTCTGCTGAGTTTCGGGCTTGGATGTTGGAAGAAAATCAACTAAAACAAAATAGGTAATAAAACATCAAAACCATAAAACAGAGGTGGAGAGGAGATATGGAGTGATCAGAGTAGACAAGAGTGAACAAGAAATCAAATTTGAGTTTCTAAACTATTCCAGGGCCCTGTAATTCTAGATAAATAAAGAGAAGGAGTGGAAAGATCACAATACTTGAATTGAAAGCGAGAAAACCCGAGATTAAACCTTTAGCAACTAAAGGTAAAGAAGCCTATCACAAAATAACACATTATAATAAAGAGAGAAGAAAGAGGGGAAACACAAAACTTAAATTGAAAATGAGAACCCGATAATAGATCTGAAGCAACTAAAGGTAAAAAAATCTATCACTAAACTGACACTATAATGGCAAATAATTACAACTATGATAAGTAATGAAAGAAGAGAACTAGATTACATCGTCGTTACTTAAAGAAATAAAAGACGAGTTCTCTCGAACTACTGCCTTCTCAAAGATTTGGGTTGAACGAGATGGAAGAAAATCTTATATCTTGGTGGAGATGAGGTTGAGACTTGAGAGCTGTTAAACAGCCTACCCTAGAATTACAAGGGTTGTCACATAATAGATCCTAAAGTAGGAGGGAAATTATGCTTTTTATTCTTTACCTTATGTTGTTATTTATCTTTTTTCATATTTTAAAAAATATTTTTTCATGGAAATTCAGATTTTATTTGGGTTTGCTGACCAAAAGGAGGCTTCGAGGTTTAGATCAGTAGGATTTCCTAAGATTTTTTTTTGGATGAAAGACTTCTTAATTGTTGTTGAAATGTAGGGCGAGGGTTTACGTATTTGATGAAATGAAAAAGATTGGGGTTTTGAAATTATCAGAATTTGAGAGGAAAAGATTTGAGAGAGATGATTCCTCACTCAACACTTATTATTTATAAGCAATTACAAAATATAGCTCATAATATGAGTAGGAATCCTAACAATATAGAAACTCCTAATAAAATAAAGACTAAAATAAAGACTCTTAAAAAAAACTAACTAATCAAGAGTTTAACACTTCCTTTTAAGCTGGAGTATAAATATTTATTATGCCTAGTTTGTTATATAAATACAAGAAAATTCTAGGAGAAATAGGTTTAGTAAACATATATGTGAGCTCCTCAGAAGATAGAATGAACAAAGTAGAAATTGACTTTCGAGAGAGCGCATCACGAACAAAATGACAGTCCATCTCTATGTGTTTGGTCATCTCATGAAATACAAGATTGCTGGTTAATATGTAAGTAGCAGCTTGGTTATTACAGTATAAAGGCATCAGACCATTCATACTAAATCTGAGTTCCAACAATAGGGATTTCAACCACATCATCTTGCATGCATATGGGCCATCTCTCTATTCTCAACTTCAACATTGGAATGAGACATTACACTCTACTTCTTACTCCAAGTAATCAGAATACCTCCAACATAAGTGCAATACCCAGAGGTAGTTTTTCTATCTCTTTCGGCTTCTGCATAACTAGAACATGAAAAAGCTTCAATCGCTAATGTTCATACTTTTTATACAACGGACCTTTACCTAGAGATTCTTTGATGCATATAAAATTCTCAAGGCGACCTTCCAATACATCTCTCTAGGCTTGTGCATAAAATGACTCACCATTCCAACAACACAGGCAATATTTGATCTCGTAACTGTGAGATAGAAAAGTTTATTTACAAGTCTTGTACTGAGAAATGTCTTCAAGTACGGGTCCAGTCTCGTCTGACAAATAAGCATCAGTCTTGATCGGGAGTACGCACTGACTTGCAACCAAGTAGTCTAGTCTCTTGTAGTAGATCCAAAGCATACTTTTTTTTGAGAAAAAACTGCTCTATTTTTACTGTGAGCAATTTCAATCTCAAGAAAATGCCTTGGCCTGCCCATATATTTGGTGACAAATTGATTCTTAAAATACTCTTTAGCTTTCTTAATACCATCACCATCACTTCCAGTCAGTAGAATGTCATCAAAATAAATAACAAGAATCACAATAGTAGAAGTCTTGCGAATGAAGATATAATGATCATAATAGCACTTTTGAAACTCCACTTCAAAGATGATACAACACAACTTTTCAAAGCAGGCTCGCGGACTTTGCTTAAGGCCATATATTGCCTTCTTGAGCTTGCACACCATATTCTCCCCCTGAGAAATATACTCAAGGGATTGCTTCATATAGACTTCCTCCTCAAGCCACTATATAAGAAGACAATCTTCATATCCAGCTGAAACATCGACCACTGATGGTTGACAGCAAGAGAAAACAAGACGCGAATGAAATTGAGGCAAGCCACAAGAGAGGATGTCTCCAGATAATCCACATCACAAGTCTGAGTAAGACCTCGAGCAATTAGACGAGCCTTATATTTGTCCACGGTGTCATTTGGACAATGTTTGATAGTAAACACCCAGAAGTAAACCTAATAATTCTTCTCTTTACTAAAATTCCCATCAAAGTCCCCACAGATTTCATCGAAGACATTCTTTCCTCCAAATATGGACTCCTAGGGGTGAAATGGATCAGATACAGAACAAATGTTAGTGATATCATATTTGTTTTTGTTTTTTTCAGCAAATATTTTTTATGCGTATATTTTAACCTAATAGTTATATAAATCGGCTACGGATTTATATTTAGATTTATTCTATGAATTACAATTTATGAGAGGGGATCTTGGAGAAGATATGATGATGTATTAAGATTAAGATTAGGGCTTTGGGAATGACAATGCCAGTAGCCAAGGTAAAGGCTTTGAGAGAAGATGGGTGAGTAGGCTAGAGAAATTAACTAGGGATGGGCTTTATTATTCAAATGGTGTAATCTAGTCATTTTATAAAAACATTAGCCTACTTTGAAAAGAGAAATATTTTTCTTTTATTCTCAACAACAATAAAGAAGGGCAAATTTTCAAATACCCTTTGATTTGGAGGGTCAATTACCAAGTACAGTGATTTGAAGAACTTTTTTCTAAATGTGAAAATTTTCATGAATATATATCAAAAGAACCCAATAATAAAAGGAAAATTGTAATAGTTTCAAGATTTTTGGTTGGTAGAAGTAGTTTTGATCAAATCAATTTTACTAATAACCAAGAAAAAACTCTTTCAAAATTCAAAACTACAACCCATTTAGAAAGAGGTTGAAAATTACTGAGAGTGGTGAACAGGTGATGCTAATCAAATATGCGGAAATTAAAAATTATTTGTAGCAAACATACTTATTCTCAAATAGTATGCAATTATAAACAAATATAACAAATATTGAGAAGAAATAAATGTAATTGTAAAAGTGAAGAGATAGAGTCAAGAATGAGCATACTCCACGAACACGTTGAATTTGTTTTCGAGGTTTGATCCACTGATTTACGTCCCCGTCTCCAACTCATGTGGAGTTGTAAGCACTACTGGTTCGTAAAATCGAAATACGCTTACATCGTGATTCTGTAAAATCTCCTATTGGAGTCGCAACTCATACAACATGATCCCTCTTCGATCTTAGAGCCTCAACTCTTACAAATCGTGATCCCGTAAAATTAACTTCTCACAACCTCTTTCACTAGAGGTGTACAGCCAAAGTAGTAAAGAACAAGACGTGATAACACTCTGAACACAGAAAAACTCTCACAAATTACAAGCTCTATAGCTATAGATTGAGAATTAGAAGAACAAGCTTATGTATGTGAGAAGTTGAAAAGGATTGGAAGAGGAAGCTTGGAAATTTTGTAGAGAAAACTCTAAAAATTGAAAGCGGGTTTAGTTCTGAAAAACTTATTGTAAACTCTTGAAAAACTTTTGGTAAACTTGTTTTAAAACTCTGAAAATGATTAAAATATATAGCAAATTAATTAGAAAATATTTGCTAAAATTCAACAGTGAAAAATCAACTAGCTGTCATGGGTGCAAGACTTTTGACAGTTAACGATCACAAATGGCTATATTTTTAAAATGTAGAAATTCATTTTCAAAAGTATAACACTGGTTAGCGAAAGCACTTTCGACCAGTATAGATTTTCAAAGAACTATCGAAATTCGATCAGTTCTGAAAATAACTTTACTATCTGGAAAGTGCTGTTGAAAATCATATTACGAGCGGTCAAAAGCTCTTTTCAACAATTATTGAAAAACACTACCTTAGCTATCAAAAATGAGTCTATTGTGAACTTTTTAGAGCTATCTGAAAAATTATCAAAAGTGTGCAGAGAAGCTGTCGAAAGTTTTTCAGCTCAAAAACAAATAAGTGCACACTAGGTATCTATTTTCCACATTTATTAATTGAGCTATTGAAAATGGTTTAATATGTTCTGATTTTTTGAAAACTTGTTTAAAATTAATTTTAAATTCATAAATCAAACAAAAATAAGTTTCTTCAAATATTTTGAGCTTTAATATGTATGAATAGACTCCACTACATATTTCAAACCGTAAAACTCATTTGTGAGATTTAATCTATATTAAAATTAATTTTTCATCAAAATCAAAAACAATTTGAACTTATGTTTCTAAATACTCATTCCTATATGTATATCACTTTTGAAAACTCTTTAAACCATCAAATAAACCGTGCATATGTTATTCAAGCGTGAGCTAACAATTTCTACAATCTAAAGCTTTAACACATTTTCTAAACTTGTAAACTTTAACTCTATTTTTTGAAATGACGAAGTCTTCATATTGATGCTTGATTTGAATCTGACTTCTTGAGCTTCAATTGTCAACAATAGATAGTCCAATGTGTATCGGTTGAGCTTCATTGCTTGGTCTTGAATAATGTGTATTTTAATCAACAATATGTATTATTTTAAAAATAACTTCAAGATCATCAATTTCTTAACTACATGAGTTGAAAATCATCGAAATACGAGTGATTGAACTTTTAGTCAAATAATCTTCCTCCTTTTGATGATGACAAAACTCATGGCGTTATATATGCATGAATTAAAGTAAATTTTATCAAAACTCCCCCCTGAATTGATACGTACATAAAAAACACAGATATACTCATTTAAAACTCAATTGATATCAACTATACACAGATATATTCAAGTAAAAAAAGTTGATATTAACTATCACTAACTTATATGCATATACACAAGATACCAACACGAATATTCATACATATGCATATTCAACCATCCAACCATCAACACACCAATAAACATCAACAACAGCAACTAAGCCATTTGTCCCAAGTATTTGGGGTAGGCTACATGAACCAAAAGAGAATTGCGTCGGATCGGGCACATGGATCTGCTTTCTCCACTCATTCCTATTGAGCAATATGCTTTCACTAAGACCTTTAGCCTTTATATCTTATCATATTACCTCCATCCATGTTTTATATCTTGTCGTATTACCAAACCAATAAACATCAAATCACAATTAATTTCAAATTCAAACCAAATATTCATAACATATTCAAAGTCAACTACGTAACCAAATTGATTACAAACCATAACATTCATTACAATAAAGTTCTAAAAACGAAAACATATAACTAGATAAACAAGATAGCTTCAAAAAACCTTCAAAATTTTCAAAATAAATCTTTTTTCTCTTTTTCTCATGCATCAACGAAGAGATGGAGTATCTCAGTCTTCTTGGTGCTACGGTGGAAACTCCTGAGTGGGGCAGTCCATGGACAAAGGGAGGCCCGATAAGAGGAAGAGGATGTGAGTACTCAGTAGGAGTGGGAAGGTGATATAACTGCTGAGTGTAGTATATGATCATCATTGTATAGAGAGCCAATGTGAGATTGACAGTTATGAATCTTAAGTCTGATTGTCAAGAAGTTGGGACTGGTTATTGAGAAGCTGAGATTGGGTCTCAAAAAGTTAAGACTGGGTAATAGAAATGGAATCCAGTCTAGACAATATATTTGGGAGTACGGATTAGAAGCGGATGATAATGACTGAGTAGGTTGGGGATCCTGCTATTCAGGTTGATTAAAGGGTGGAACATGAGGAGTACTAGTAAGATGACTCTGTCTATTTAGAAAACCTCGATCTAACAGAGCAGGAGGGGGATGTGGTATCCTTCCCAGAAAGATCGATGCCCTAATGTTCAAAAAGTTGAGTCAATAGCATTCCAAAAGACAGACTCTTGGAGGCAACAGATGGAAAAGTCATTTAATCAAAGGTCATCTGTGGAAGGTTCAGGAGAAGAAGTTGAATAATCAGAAGATAAGAAGTGGAATGAGGCCTCTTGCATGATCAAATTCTCCTTACTGGGGTTTTGGATGAACAAACACAAACAAATCAGCCAATAAACTTGAGAATAGATGTAGATCCAAGTTGAAAGTGCAAAGAAAACTCAAAAAGATTTGTGAATTTGAATTAAGAGAAGAGAAACTTTGATTTGAGAGGTGAGAGTGAGGAAGAAGACGACAGAGGGAGAGGTCGAAAACGATAAGTGGATTTTAACAGATTTAGGGTTTTAAAGACTGGACCCATACAATTTTACACTAGCTATGTCAAAAGTAGTTCCGACAGCCAGCTGCTAATAGTCCTGATATGACTTTCGACAATCAGAGATCAGAAACTCTGATTCTGAGCAAACAAAAGTTGAGTTTTTGAAAGTTGGTGTTTTAACTTTTGAAAGTTGACATTTTGATGCTTAGAAAAAATATTTGAAAAATTTATGAAAAAAATTATAAATAAAATTCTTAAAAATATTAAAATATAGGCATAAATATATGTCATCATAAATCAATCATACAAACAAAAAGTTTAAGAATTTTTTTATTTTATTCACTAATTTACATAGTATAATATACTAAACATGCAGGCAAACTTATCAATCTAATATGTATAGATTTAAATCACCACAAATGTATGAAAAATCTGTTAAAATCAAGTGATTTAGTAAAAATATCAATAAGTTGCATATCAATTGGTGCTTAATCAATCACAATATCACTTTTTTTCATAATGATCACTAAAAAAGTGAGATATATCTCTTTGTGCTTGATTTTACTATGTTGATTTGTATTCTTTGTCATGCATATCGTGCTCGTGTTGTCACATAAAATTTTGATGTGTTCAAACTGTAAATCATAGTCCCGGAGGGTATGTTTCATCCAGAGAACTTATTCACAACAAGCTCCACTTGCAACATACTCTGCCGCAGCAGTTGCAAGAGCAACCGAATTTTACTTTTTAAAAGATCATGAAACAAGATAATTCCATAGAAATTGGCAAGTTTCATTGGTACTCTTTCGGTCAACTCTACAGCCAGCATAGTTAGTATTTGAATAACTAGTTATCTCAAAGTGATCAGTTTCTCGATACCACAAACCTATTTTAATCATTCCCTTAAGATATTTGATAATATGTTTTACCGTACTTAGATGGGATTCTTTAGGGTAAGATTGAAATCTAGCACATAAACAAACACTGAACATGATGTCTGGTTTAATGGCAGTCAAATATAATAATCTTCCTATCATGCTTCTATAAAGTTAATGTCAACATTTTTACCATTCTCATCTTTATCAAACTTAGTAGTAGTAACCATAGGAGTCTTATTTTGGCGTTCTCTAGTCTAAACTTTTTGATCAGTTTTTTTGTATACTTAGCTTGTTTTAGAAAGATTCCATCACTTATTTGTTTAATTTGAAGTCCAAGAAAGTAGTTAAGCTCGCCCATCATAATCATCTTGAACTCATCCTTCATGCTTTTTCAAATTCCTTGCACAAAAGTTCGTTAGTAGAACAAAAAATAATATCATCCACATAAATCTAAATAATCAGTATATTATTCTTAATATGTTTAGTATCAATTTCATCTTTAGCAAAACCCTTTTCCAATAGGAAACTGCTAAGCCTCTCATACTAAACTCTTAGAGCTTGTTTTAAACTGTAAAGAGCTTTTTCTAACTTGAATACATAGTCGGAGTGTGTAGGATTGACAAATCCCGGGGATTGTTTCACATACACTTATTCTTCTAATTTAAAAATGCACTCTTTTCACCCATTTGATTCAACTTAAATTTGTTATGGGATGCAAAATCTAAAGTCATACAGATGGCTTCGAGCTATGCAACAAGTGCAAATGTTTTCTCAAAATCAATTCTCTCGACTGGATTGTAACCATGGTTCAAAGTCGCAGTTCGATCGCCGACTCGGTCACTTGGTAGGCACCGTTTCACATCGGTCGCGGCATCGTAGAATGGACTCGGGTGAGACGCACAAAACACAACATAGTGAGCTCAAAAAATTCTGAAAAAATCATGACAAATTGTAAATAAATATAGATACCAAAATTCATGTATCACATATCTAAAACAAATTTGTTTTGAGGGGATAATT
The DNA here is from genome assembly GCA_038442645.1 of Agave tequilana. Classification (NCBI taxonomy): domain Eukaryota; kingdom Viridiplantae; phylum Streptophyta; class Magnoliopsida; order Asparagales; family Asparagaceae; genus Agave; species Agave tequilana. Next base: position 87,798 of record JAVJIF010013972.1, on the reverse strand, counting down.
AGGAAATATGATGATTTGAGGGGTAACTTTAGAAATATTAAACATTTGAGGGGAAAATATGAGAAAAACCTAAAAACTAAAAAAAGAAAAAGAAAAGATAAAGGAGAGAGAAATCGGGTGAGAGGGGGAGAGGAAGACAGAGAGAGATAGAGATCAGAGGGAGGGAGAGAGGTCTCTCTCCCCCCTCCCTCCTCCGATCTCTCCCTCCCTCCCTCCCTTCATCAGAGGCGACGATGAGGGCTTGCTGGCGGCGAAGGGCTGGAGTCGGTGATGTCGGATGAGAGAGAGGGAGGGAGAGAGGGAGGGATAGAGAAAGACTTACCTGTATACGGCGTGGAGGCAGGCGAACGGCGAGCGAACGACGATGGGTAAATGGCGGGCCTGGAGGTAAGCCCTAGTTTTCCCCTCTTTTTTGCAAGTCAGACTCGGGCCCGAGTCGGGGCCAACTCGACCCCGACTCGGGCTTATTGGTCGAGTTATACCGGGTCCATCATCGACTCGGCTGATATATCCGAGTCGGTCTGAGTCGGGCCCGAGTCAAGAAAAACTTGGCCAAATCTTCAACTCGTGGCAAGGTATCAGACCGGATAAGCCCATTTCGGTTCCAACTCGGTCGAGTCAGAGCCGAAATGGCCGAGTTTTTGAACCTTATTGTAACCTTGGACAATTAGAATAACCTTGTTTCTAAATACATTGTCATACTCATCTAACTTATTCTTAAATACCCATTTAATACCAATACTTGGCCTATTATTAGGTCAAGGAACAAGTTTTCACACTTGGTTACGCTGAAATTGAGTGAGCTCTTTTTGCATGGCAAGTAACCAGTATGAATCTTATTCGGCTTCGTGAATATTCCTAGGTTCTATATAAGATATAAATGCTAAACTACTACATATATCATGTAATCTAGATTTAGCAATTACTCCCTTTAGAACATCACCAATGATAAGCTCCTTGGGTGACTAGAAGCATATCTCCAATCCTTTAGTAGCTATTGGGCTTCTTTTTGTTGTTGTCCTTGTACTCCTTTATTTTGCTCCTTTTCTTCATCAACTTTTCAGCAGATGTGTCCTTGTTGTGTTTTTCAATTCTTCACCTATAATCTTATTTGACTATCTACAATATTCTTAATAAATTGATTAGATTTCTCAAACTTAACATGCATAGATTCCTCAATAGTTAAATTGGATTTTATAAATACTTTATATGCTTTACTAGTTGAAAAATAGCCAATAAATATGCCTTTGTATGATTTCGCATCAGATTTACCCAAAACATCTTTTGCATTCAAAACAAACCACTTGCAACCAAAACTTTGAAGTAAGAGACATTAGGTTTGCGCAAGTGATGTAATTCAAAAGGTGTTTTAGTTAATTTCTTGCAAATATGAACTCTATTAAGAATATAACATGACATATTAACAGGTTACACTCACAAATATTGTGAAAGAGCAAATTCATTAATCATGGTTTGTGTCATTTCTTATAATATTTTATTTATCCTTTCAACAACTTCATTTTGTTATGGAGTTTTAGGACAAGAGAACTCATGTTTAATTCTATGTTCTTCACAATATGTATTGAAAAAGTGTTAAATTCACCACTTCTATCACTAGAAACACGAATAACGGATGAATCTTTTTCCTTTTCAACTTCTTTGCAAAAGATGTTGAAATATAAAAAAAATCTCATCTTTATGTTCTAGAAAGAAAATTCACGTGTATCTTGAATAGTCATCGACAAGCACATACACATGTGTTCCTCCTAAACTCTTGGTTTTGGCAGGACCAAATAGGTCCATGTGTATCAATTCTAAGAGGCGAGTTGATACGATATTCTTAATTGGTTTGAAAGAGGTTTTTGTTTGCTTTCTAAATTGGCAAGCATCACAAAAACGATTCTTTTCAAACTTCAACTTAGAAATACCTTTAACTACTTTTAGACCCGATACAAGAGATAGTCAAAAGACATGACCTAATCTCTGATGTCATAACCAAAGTTTCTTCATTAATGGCGGTTAAACATGTTATATTACTATTTAGATTAAACATATCAATTATATAAATATTATTCTCCCTATCAATTATATAAATATTATTCTTCTTATATCCAATTAATAAATATGCACACGTATTACCAATTATATTGCAACAAGTGAAATCAAATATAATTCTTAAGTCATTTTCACAAAGTTGACTAATGCTTAACAAATTATATTTGAGACCACTAACTAAAACTACATTTTCTGTTAGAGCAGATGTACCGATTTTAACATTACCAAAACTGAATGATGTAACACTGACCTGGAACGCAATCACCTTTAAATCGTAACCGAAATTTAAAATTTAAAACAGGATAAGATTTCAGGTTTTCACCCCTTCGCGGGCTTCTCACCAAAAACTCGAGAGCAGATAAACTCAAGAATTTAACCGGATAATTTGAAAACAGTTTTAATCATTCAATAATCCAAATAAAATAGTCTAGGGGGCCTTATATAGGCTTTACAAAAGATAATTACTGAGAAATAATCGATGTGGTACTAAATATTTATAAAGAGCATCTACTACAGAAAATAAAGTTAAAACGAAAAAGCACCTATTATATAAATAAATCTAAAACAAATCAATCTAAAACCAAAGAACTGCATTGCGTCACTTCCTGAAGTAGACTCGATCGAATCGGCCCCTAAGCGGTATGATGTCCTCATCAATTCCCCCGGGTGGAAAGAACTCGACCCCGTCGAGCGTGGGGGATAGAACTGCTGCTGGTCTGATAGCGTTCCAGTCGATCGGGATTAAGATACCGGAGGTCTCCCTCAGTAATTCAAGAATTTTCTGAATCAAGTTTTCTTTTCTACTTAATGAGATAACGTCATGTCCCTTCATCTCTAGTAGAGACAATTTGATCATCGAAGATAAAATCTATATTTTCTGTTGCATAGGGCACTTTAGGGGGGAGTGGAGGTAGTAGGGGGCTCTCAGAAAAAAGGTCCTGGTTGGCTCATCGACGAATGGATCAGAAGAGGTATCAAAGGTACCACTATATGGAACCAAGTCCTCAACATTAAAAGTGCAACTGATGCCAAAGTCCGGTGGGAGATCCACCACACATGCATTTGAATTGATTTCCTTAAGGATCTTGAATGGCCTTGCGCTTCACACGTGTAATTTCTTCACGGTTCCCGGAGGAAACCGCTTGCGTCTCATGCGGACCATCACATAATCTTCAACATTAAAAGTTCTTTATCGGCGATATAGATCTGCAGAAGCTTTATAATCAGCATTATTTTTTATTATCTTCTCTCTGATCTCCTCATGTAATGTACGTATATGAGATGCAAATGCTGATGCAGAGTCTGATACCCTAGAATGATCATGAGCCATGGGAATTAAGTCAACTGGTTGTCTGAACCATTGCTATTTCAAAAGGACTAAGACCTGCAGTCCTATTGACATATCCATTATATGCAAATTCAGTCATAAGCAAAATGAGATCTAAGTTTTAAAATTTTCCCAACGAGATACCTATGGAGATTTCTTAGAATCCTGTTTACTATCTCGGTTTAGCCATCTGTCTGTGGATGAAAAGCTGTTGAAAATTTCAGTTTGGTACCCATCTTGTGCTAAAGTATTTGTCAGAAGTAGCTAACAAACTTAACATCCATATCGGACACCATAGTTTTAGGTATCCCATGCAACTTGATGACATTATCAAAGAACAAGACAACTACTCGAGACACATCTGAGGTCTTGGAATACGGGATGGTGAGCCATTTTCGAGAATCGGTCGACTACTATTAGGATAGAGTCATGCTTTTTTGAGTTTTAGCAATCCTTGAAATCTAGACTCACGTCTTGCCAAGGGCAATTGGGTACAGGGAGAGTAGTGTAAGGCCCGACAATCTGCTTTTGTTGCTTGGTTAGTTGGCACGTGCGACATTGGCTAACTACCTTAGCGACATCTCTTTTCAAACTCAGCCAGTAGAATCGGTGTTCAACGACCTCAATTGTCTTGTTCTGACCGAAATGTCCAGCCAGACTCCAGCATGTATTTCCCAAAGAGAAAATCCCTAAGGGACATATGGGGAATGCATAACTTACAAAATCTGAATAGATAACCGTCTTGTAGAAGAAAACCGTCCATTTCATGAATAGAGCCGTCTCATAACGTGACATAAATTTTCTCAAAGTCGGGACATGAGATACTCTCTCAACCTCTCGAATCCAATCACTCTGCACTCATAGTTACCAAAATTATGACACATAGGCTGAGTGCATCAGCAACCTTATTCTCAACACCTGCCTTGTGTTTGAGAACAAATGTGTAATTCTTAAGGAACTCCACCCATTTGCTGTATCTCGTATTCAGCCTCTTTTGGGAGTTGAGGTCCTTAACGCTTCATGATCTGAATACATCACAAATTCCTGTGGTAGCAGATAATGCCTCTAGTAGCGCAAAGCCTGTATAACTGCATAAAATTCTGTCATATATGGAGTATCGTTGCCAGACATCATTTAGTTTTCGCTGAAATAAATAACGGGGTGGTTTTCCTGTCTCAATATGCCACCTATTGTTAGTCCCGATGCATTATATGTTACTTCAAATGCCTTTAAAAAGTCAGAGAGACACATTCAAGAGCTTCCATCATCATCCTCTTAATTTCAGCGAAAGCGTTGGAGGCGGCAGGAGTCCTCTGGAACCTCTCGCTCTTTAAACAGTTGGTTATATGTGCCATAATAGCACTAAAATTCTTTATGAACCGACAGTAGAAAGTGACTAACCCGTGAAAGCTTCTGACTTTCCTAATCATTCAGGGTTGTGGTCACTCGGTGATTGCCTTCACCTTCTCAGGGTCCGTGAAAACTTTCTTAGATGAAATCACAAATCCTAAGAAGATAACCCTGTCTATACAGAAAGCACACTCTTTTGATTTGCATAAAACTTCTCAGTCTGGAGTGTGCAGAGGACTTGCCACAGATGGCCCACATATTGCTCCTGAGCTTGGCTATTGATCGGTATATCATCAAAATATACCACTACAAATTTATTGATAAATGACTGAAACAACCGAGTTATCACTCTCATGAAGGTGCTAGGAGCATTGGACAGTCCAAATGGTATAACCAACCATTCATACAACCCATCTTTAATTTTAAATGTAGTTTTTCATTCGTCCCCTGACCGGATTCTAATTTGGTGGTACTTGCTCTTAAGATTAATTTTGGAGAAGACTGTGGCACCTGATATCAGATCCATCATATCATCAAGACGGGGAATGAAAAAATGGTACTTGATGGTAATCTTATTGATTGCGCGGCTATCTGCCATGTACCATCCTTATTTGGCGCCAAAAGTGCGGGAACTGCATATGGGCTCAAGCTCTCTTTGATGAACCTCTTATCAAGTAACTCTTCTACCGCCGTTGTAACTCCGCATGTTTAGTTGGGTTCATTCTATAGTGGGGCAGGCTTGGTAAAGTTGCTCCTGGGACTAAGTCAATAGCAAGTTGAATATCTCGCATGGGGGCAAACTCACCTGGAAGATCTTGTGAGAGGGCTTCGAAAACTCCTCCAGAATTGGTTTAATATGCTCAGGAATCTGTCCTCGATATTTCGATCAACCTCTCGAGTTACGAGTGCATAACAGGTAGAACCATCATGCAGGCTCTTTTCAATTTGATTGCGGCTAATCAAATTCATCACCATCTTACCTTTGTTTCTATCACCCTTTTTCCTGGAGTTAGGACATCCACTTTGTCTTTACCTTTCTCCCCTTTTTTTTGAGTTAGTGGCTTTGATTGATTTTGGCATAATCTTTACCCTTTTGCCATTATGGACGAACGAGCACTGGTTGGTACGTCCATGTATAGTCACATCTAAGTCGAACAACCATGATCGTCCCAAAATGATATGACCAACATCCATGGGGAGTATGTCACACCATATATTATCGTGTATATGGTAAACTGGATGGGAATTTGACATTTCTCTTGAGTATCTATTGATGTAGTGTCGATCCATGTATGTAGGGGTTTGGATGCTTCACCGCTCTCATCCCTAAGGTGGTGATTAATTTTGACGCAACGGGGTTGATGCAACTGCCACTATCTATTATCACCTTGCAGGTCTTGTTTTCAATTTTTATGCAAGTTTGAAATATGGCAGTCCGTCTCCAGTCGTTGGGTGATTCAGGCTGGGTTAAGGTGCACCTAACCACTCCTAACTGGGCTCGACCTATACTAGGAGGCATGCTCATCATCATCTGATACACCAATTTAAATCATACTCTTCGACAGAGGCATCCGAGTCATCATCTTGTTGGTGCACAACCGCGTCTCCATCATCCTCTTCTTCTATATCTTTAATGGTAACTTCCACGAATAGGGTTTTGGTTTGACTCGTGCACTGGCTAGCAAGGTGTCCATACCCTTGACACATGTAGCATTGGGTCGTAGGGTTGACCTTTCCTGATTCACTAACCGTTCTCCTTTCGGGAGTGGTTGGCTTTACACCAGAAGGAGCTGCTGGTTTGATACTAGAGGAACTGGATGCTTGTTTGCTTGGGGCAGGGAGAGGTTGGCTAAAACTTGACTTGCTAGCAGTGGCGGTTTTAGAGTTATCTCTAAAATTAGTTTGGTGAATTTGTAATCCTTTAGACTCATCTAAGTCGGTGACTAGTTGATATGCTTGTTCTAGAGTCGTGATGCCTCGAGCGATAAGCTTTCGGCGATAATCATCTCTAGACCGGACTTGAACCTAGATAGGGCCTGTTCAGGAGACTCTAACTCGATTGCCCCACACTGATTTAAATATTCATCAAATTTGGCAATGTAATCGGTGGCTGACTTGTTCCCCTGAGTCCATCTATTCCACTTGTTGAACAATTGCTGACTGAATGATGGTGGAACGTACTTCAACATAAGCTTCTCTTTCATGCTTTCTCAAGTTTCCACTGGGTCTTTCCTTCTGTAGCTCGTCATCCTTACAAGGTTTTTCCAATATTGTCCCGCTTGTCCCCGTTAGTTTCATCACGGCCAATCGGATCTTTCTTGATTCAGACATGTCATGTCAACGGAAATATCGGTCCATAGCTAACTGCTAGTCTATATAAACCTGAGGATCCAAGCGCCCATTGAAGGAAGGAGCATTGACTTTAACGGTCTTGATATACTAACCATCGTTGTCAGCTGTATAGTAGGGTTGAACTCGCTCTCGCCTGGAAGACCTACTATCGTTTAGAGAATTTTCCTCCTCTGTGGTTCTCCTCCGATGGGTTTCTAGCCTATCAATTCGGGTTGCTAGATCCTTACAATTGTATCAACCTGATCCTTAACTTCTTGTAGCTGCTGGCCCATCTTTTATATCTTATTAAGGATTTTGTTGGGTCCATTGGTGCCGAAATTTCTCCTACAGAAAAAGTTCTACCACTTCTAATAGGCATGCAAGATGCTACCTGATCCTAAATGCTAACTGTCCTAAAACGATATGTATGTTATGCAGGAGGAGTCAGAGATTAAAACGATGAAAGATAATACCAATTCTAAGCTATGTAGATTAACACGTGATTAAGAAAATATAATGTGGAGATAGTGACAAAAACACATGTTGACACAGTTAATTCCAAGATAAATCAAGTGATCACAAATTCAAATTAATTTAGTTGCACGATTAATTTAAGTCAGGTTATCACTCAAGGTCAGAATCACACAACTCACTATTTAAGAGGCAACAGTCAATAAATTCTACCTTATGACAGATTTGGATAGCTAACTGACTCAAATAAGTAACAGGAATAGCTAAAACAGAACATTCAAAGTTACCTGGGGCGACCATGGCTCAAACCTGAACATGACCACTGTAGGTGTGTAGTACTGGTCGTCACGAATTCACTCCTTCGAAAACAGCTCGATTTGGACTTGAAACGAACTCTGAATGGTGTCCGAAGGATATAACCTGCAACTATCTGAATTGAGTCTGGATTGTAGTTGAACCAGATCCGGTCTAGACCGGGTTTGATTTGCTCAGTCTGGAGCAGAAGACGCTGGATTTGGGTTAAGTTCGGGTATAATGTAATGGACCCGACCCGAATCTCTTGATTCTTTTGAGAGGAGATCACCGAGTGCGGGGTAGATTTGCCTTCTCCCCCTTTCGAGAGCGTAGCTAAGGCAGAGGGATTGACGACGACTATGGTGGATTCAGATGGAGGTGGACCCAGATGACTGCGAGAGTTTGATGGCGACGAAGAGGTAGTGATGTCGGATTGATGCGAGAGTTAGGGCAGATAGATGAGGAGCAGGGGCAGAGGTAGCCAGATTGAAGTTTGAAGACGTAGCCAGTGAGAGCTTTATGTCGGCAGTAGAGGAAGATGAGGAGCAGAGGTGGTGAAGCCTGTAGGCGATTTTGCTACCTAAGGAAGTCGTCGACGGTAGAGGAAGAGATGAGGCTTCATCGACGTTAGCCTGGTGAGGTCGCAGCGATAAGGAGGATCGACGATGAGGCTTGTTGGAGTGGATTTGTAGGCCAATGGAGATCTAATGCCAGCGTTAGGTCACTGATGTTGACAGATGGCCAAGACGAAGATGAAGATGAAGACTGTGACGTGGGAGTTGATGGCAACAGATATTGGGATTTGAAGGGAGAGGGGTGTTTGCAGCGACGGTGGTGGTGATAGTGATACAAAGGTGGTGGACTGAGGAAGGAGAAGCCCTAGGTTAGGGTTTCAAGGGGTGCGGGGAGGATATGGGTGATGAACAGTGCAAGATTGTATTTTTTTTGAATTTTTAGAGAAGAAGATGAACAGTATGGCCTGGAAATTTTCAGGAATTTTCGAGGGTTTTTTTGGAATGGATCTGGGATTTAGATCTAAGGTTTGTTGCTGGAGAAGATTTGGAACAGAAAGAAAATATTTGAAGGGAATTGAAAACCACTTTCTGATACCAAATGATGTAACACTGACCTGGATAGCAATCACCTTCAAAACGTAACCAAAATTTGAAATTTAAAACAGGATAAGATTTCAGGTTTCCACCTCTTACACAGGCTTCTCACCCAAAAATCGAGAGCAGATAAACTCAAGAATTTAATCAAATAATTTGAGAAAAATTTTAATCATTCAATAATCCAAATGAAATAGTCTAGTGGATCTTATATAGGCTTTACAAAAGATGACTACTGAGAAATAACTGATGTGGTACTAAACGTTCACAAAAGAACACCTATTACAGAAAATAAAGGTAAAACGAAGAACACCTACTACATAAAATAAATCTGAAATAAAACCAATTTAAAGTCAAAGAACTGCATTGCGTCACTTCCTGAAGTAGACTCGATCGAATCGGCTCCTAAGCGGCATGTTGTCCTCATCACTGATAATTCTTTTGAGTCATTTTCAAAGGTGACGGAGCCACCTTCAAATGTTCTTCATAGGGTTGTGAAATTATTGACATCCTACGTCATGTGTCTTGAGCAACAACTATCAAAGTACCATCATTCTCTACGTCACATGTTCTTGACGCGTACCTGTATCAACAAATTTAGATATAAATTTTGGTACCCAAACTTTTTTGAATCCTATAAGATTAGTCTTATGAACCCAAACATGTTTATTAATAGCATTTTTATATCATAACAAAACTTTGCTAAATGATTTTTTCGGCCGCAATGTGTACATTGGTACACTTTAGCGTACATGTGTGCATGATGTGTATATCGTGTAGCATGTGTGTGTTGTTCTTTGGAATTTGTTTCTTTTGAAATATACATTCCTGCAGTGGGTAATTCCTAAGGAGTTAATCTATGCACCAAAATAATAGAGAAGGATAGTAAAATCAAAATCACAGCAAGCACAAATACACAAGCGCAAACACACAGAACTTATGTGAAAACCTGAAGTGGAAAAAACTACGGAGAGAGAGAGAGGAGAATTTCTCTATAACAATGGTGATTACAGGAGGTTTCTTTAATGTGCTAGGATTTCTGAATTCCAATTGTGTTCCCCATCCTCATTGGAAGGGATCTGTTATTTATATAGGTTATCTTAAACAGATAAGATTGGGGAGTCCTACTCAATTTGAATACTTAAAATCCTCATCTTGATGGCGGTTGAGCTAAACATCCCATTTGAATCGAGATAGAGGAGAGTCCAACTCTATTGGTAGTCTGTGCCTTGTTATAGATAAGGACAAATTGCTCCTGAGAAGTAATTGTTCTATTTGAATGAGGATTGAGTTTAAAGGTGGAGATCTCTATAATTGTATTTATCTCTTTTTCTAATTACCCGACCTGCTTGAAATTCAAACTGGATGAAGACTCTAGATTAGGTGTTCTGGAGGTGGCCACGCGTTTTGCATCCCTTTGAGGCTGGATCGACACGTTCACAATCTTAGGCGAGTCAGAAAGTGACCACTACAGATGCCCCCTCTACTCCCTTCTCTTTAGAGGTGGTCGGGAACTCTCCCTCAAGGTTATAAGTTCCCGACAACTTTGAAGGAGAGAGGGGAGCAGAAAGTGATGCAAAACCTGAAGTTGACTTCGGTCGATTCACTATCGCTTCGTTCTTGTCTTCTTGTAGCGTGCATGGATCTATAGGCTGGCATAGCTTAAATACACGTCCCATCTATTGTGGTGTTGATAAAGTAACTGTCGCTTATGAATGTGAGCAATTTTCGAGGAAGGCGTGGCGTATCTGGTGCGACGGTTTGAGTCCCTTCTTCTATGACATGCGTAGGGTCTCAAGTCGAGCAACGCTTCATCTTCCTTGGGATTCGGGGCCTGAGCGGTTGACGCCTTCGGCTTCGTCTCCCTATAATAGGACGGAACTCTTCAGGAGATATCTGAACTACTTCCTGAAAGTTCCTTACTGCTAAAGTCTTTCTTTATTTTGCGAGTGGTGATGTATCCTTTGTTCTTCATTCGGTGAAGGAAGGAGAGGGTATGGGTGGTGACTTTTGTTGCACTCTAATGTTCAGGAGTCCGTTTTCGTGTTTTAGCTCTTGCGATAGGCTTGTCAAGAGGTTTCAGCTCTTATGATGAGGCCCAGCTGTGGGGATGGACAGGGAATGACCTATCTTCTGCTTGGTCTGTATGTCTGGCTTTTGGTCATAGCATTCTAGGGAGAAGTTTGAATTTGACCCCCCTTTTTTTTTCCTTGCATCGAGTATAGAGCAGGCAGCATAAGGGCATTCGATACCGGCTCTGGTATCAGGGGCTGATCGTATGTGCTCTTATGGGGTGCAGCCTCCTTGTCCATCTCCGCTTTGCAGTATGGTCTTGGCATCAGTATGCTTCTTTTTCTTGCGGGCTTCAGTCTGTAATTTGGTCGTGGTTCTCCTTGCTGGTGGCTTCTTGGGAGTTCTTAATATCGTCGCTCATTCGACCCTGGTGGATTGTTTTTTAGGAGTCATCACCAGGACGTAGCTGGGGACGTGACAATGAGCGCCTCTGCTTTTTCGCTCAGGAAGAATACATTCATGTAAAACCAAAACTTGTACTTGTATCACACTTATTAGATGTATTCACACTTTGTATTTGGATTGATGTATTCAAAAAAAATTCTATAATAAAGCAGAGAACTTTTAACACATGTATTGTTTAGATCTTGCCTTGTTTGAGATTTGAATTGTTATTGCGTCTGTTCGGGGTGCTATCTTCATTCCGAAGCATTTGAAATGACTTGGGATATGGTTCTCGAATGGGATTTATTCCCCAATGGCACCTACGAATGTTTACCCGAATGAGGAAACTTCCAGCTTCAAGGCTGTGTTGCGGATGTTGGTCCAAGGTAAACTGTTGCCTCGCTCGGGGGGTCAATGGGGCGGGTCTCCTTGTGGGCTGAATCCGAATAGTTAAAGTAGGTAAGTGTTTGTCTTTCTAGATATTCTCGAGAAGTAACAATAGGAGCTATTTTGTAGTCGCTAGGGTAGGACCCATATAGGCAGTGGATCCGCTTGGATAGCCATCATGGTATATTCTGTTATAGGTTGGCTACGAGGAATTGACGTGGGTGAGCTTCCTTCTTTTAGGAGGCTCCCTGAGGGGTCGTTGTCAGGGTGAAGACTTATATAGGCCGTGGATTTGCTCGGACGGCCATCAGGGTATATCCTATTATAAGCTTGCTCCGAGAGATCAACGTGGGTGAGCCTCCTTTCAGGAGATTCCCCGAAGGGTCACCATCGGGGTGAAAACCCGTATAGGCCATAGATATGCTCGGGCGGCCATTAGGGTATATTCCATTATTGGCTGGCTCCGAGGGATCAACATGGGCAAGTCTCCATCTTTAAGGAGACTATCTGAGGGATCGTCGTCAGGGTGAAGACCCATATAGACCGTGGATTTGCTTGGCGACCATCATGGTATATCCCATTATAGGCTGGCTTCAAGCCTCCATCTTTTAGGAGGCTTCTCGAGGGGTCATCATCAGGATAAATATCAGTATAAGCCGTGGATCTGCTCCGGCGATCATTAGGGTATATCCATTATAGGCTGGCTCCAAGGGATCGACGTAGGTGAGCCTCCATCTTTTCAGGAGGCTCCTCAAGGGGTCGCCGTCAGGGTAAAGACCCGTATAGGCTGTGGATCTGCTCTGGCGGCCATTATGATATATCCTATTATAGGCTGGCTCTGAGGAATCGACGTGGGCGAGCCTCCATCTTTCAGGAGGCTCCTCGAGGGGTCGTCATCAGGGTGAGGACCCGTATAGGCCGTGGATCTGCTTAGGCGACCATCAGGGTATATCTAATTATAGTTTGCTCTGAGGGATCGATGTGATAAGCCTCCATCTTTCAGGAGGCTCCTGAGGGGTCATCATCTAGGGTGAATTCCCGAATAGGTTGTGGATCTGCTCGGGCGGCCATCAGGGTATATCCCATTATAGGCTGGCTTCGAGGGATCGACGTGAGCAAACCTCTATCATTCAAGAGATCCCCGAAGGGTCACCGTCAGGATGAAAAACACATATAGGCTGTGGATCTGCTTGGGCGACCATCAGGGTATATCCCGTTATATGCTGGCTCTAAGGGATCGACATGGGCGAGCCTCCATCTTTCAGGAGGCTCCCTGAGGGGTCGCCATCAGGGTGAAGACCCATATAGGCTATGGATCTGCTCGGGCGGCCATTTGAGTGTATCCCATTATAGGCTGGCTCCGACGGATCGACGTGGGCGAGCCTCCATCTTTCAGGAGGCTCCCGAGGGGTCACCGTCAGGGTGAAGACCTGTATAGGCCATGGATTTACTCGGACGGCCATCATGGTATATCTCATTATAGGCTGGCTCTGAAGGATCGACGTGAGCGAGCCTCCATCTTTCAGGAGGCTACTCGAGGGGTCGCTGTCAGGGTGAAGACCCTATATGATGCAGAGAATGTGCACGATACTCGGGGCTGATATTAGAGTTGGGTGAAATACGATTAAGATAGCAAAACATGATCCTTTCATTGAACGTTATATGACTTACACATAATATTGCTTCAAGTGAAAAGAGTTCCATTGCTTATTTAGTTGGTTCCCGCCCTGATCAGCTAAGGTGTACGACTCGTTGCCTCCTCGAGCAATAATGATGTAGGGACCCTCCTAGTTAGGTCCTAGTTTCCCATGATCCTTCTGTCTCGTGCTCTGAATCATGTGCTTTAAGACCAGATCTCTGACTTGAAATTCCCTAGATTTCACCCTCTTATGGTGAGCCACCCCGGATTTGCTCTTGATAGGCTGCGATGCAGATTTGGGCCTATTGTCGCCTTTCCTCCGAATGATCCAGCATCAGACGGAGAAGGGTTTCGTTCTGATCTAGGACCACTCCTTCCACATGGAGCGTTAACATACTGATGTCGACTGAGATGATAGCCTCTGTTCTGTATGCCAACGAGAACGAGGTTTCTCCAGTCAGTACGCGTTTGGTGGTCTTGTGGGCCCAGAGTACTCCGGGGAGTTTCTCTGCCCATTTGCCTTTAGCTTTACTCACGATTTTGCACAGGTTGTCGAGGATGATGTGGTTGCTGGTTTCAGCCTGGTTATTGCCTTGGGGTAATAAAGTGAGAAAAATCGATGGGCGATATTGTACTTGGCGCAGAAGCTGGCCACTTGCTTGCTGGCGAAATTAGTTCCATTGTTAGAGATGATAATGTCGGAGATCTTGAAGTGACATACTATGTTCTGCCAGAGAAACTTGACAATCTGTTCCCGCTGACCTCGGAGAGCGGCACAGCCTCGATCCATTTGGTAAAGTAATCGATGGTTACCAGTAGGAAACGCAGTTGGGGTTGTGCTCGGGGGAGCGGTCTGACTACGACCAGTCCCCATTGCATGAAGGGTCACGGGTTGTGCAAGATGTGAAGGTCAGAGCTTGGCCTGTTTGATGCTAGAGCGAACATCTGGTATTGTGAGCATTTCCTTACATAATCCTTAGCATCGTCGAACATCTTAGGCCAGTAGTACCCAGGTTGATGACCTTGTGAGCGAGGGAGCGTTCTACTGCGGGGTTCCCACAGTCACCGTCATGGATTTCCTGCATCACCTTACGAGCTTCCTCCGAACCAAGGCATCTTAGATACGGGTCAGGGTGGACACTGGAGTAAGATTCTTGTATAGTATGTCCCTGAGAAGTATGTACTGGGTGGCCAAGTGTTAGAGTTTCCTTGCCTCCGTTCTGTTATCGGAAAGTGTCCCATCTTTTAGGTAGGAAATGATGGGGTTCATTCTGGTGAGGTGTCGAGGCGTAGGACCTTTCCGGTTGGTTGCTGAACACTCGAATTAGTGATGTGCTCGACGAGAATTTCACGTCTAAACTGGAACTGATGGCTGCTCCTAAGTTGACAAGTGAGTCGGCGTGGTTGTTCTTGGACCTGGGGACCCACTTGAAATCGCATCGGGGGATTTCAGACTTCAACTTGAGGACGAGTTGTAAGTACTCCGCTATCCGAGAATCTCTTGCAATGTATTCATTGCTGACTTGGTTGACTACTAGCGAGGAGTCATAGTGAACTTCGAGCCCGGTGACCCCGAGAGTGATGCCGCTCGAAGCCTAGCTAAGACAACCCCATACTCGACTTCGTTGTTGGATCCAAGGAGGCCTAGGGTAAAGGACTGTTCGATGATGGATCCTTCTGGGTGGTGAGAATAATTCTGATGCCCTTCCCCTTACTATTTGAAGCTCCGTCCACATTCAGGATCTATTCTTCTAGTTAATCGGCGTGCTCTGTGGCTCCGGGGTGAAGTCAGTGATGAAGTCAGCCAAGACCTGGCCTTTGATTGTTGTTCTTGGCTCATATCTGAGTTCGTATGATCTCAGCTCTGAAGCCTCTTTTGATATCCTTCTAGTTGCTTCGGGATTTTCCACGATGCTCCTCAGGAGATGCTTAGTGAGACTTGTGATCGGGAAAGTTTGAAAATAGTGCTTGAGCTTTCTAAATATGATGAAAAGAGGTAGCATCAGCTTCTCTAGCTTTTGGTATCTGGTCTGGGGGCCTTTCATGGAATGGCTAACATAGTACACCGGCATCTGGATGCCTTCATCCTCCTGAACTAAGGCTCTGCTCACTGCTGATTCTGAGACGACGAGATAGAGATACAACATCTCTCCCGAGGAAGGCTTCGACAGTAGGGGTGGTGAGACCAAGTACCTCTTCAGCCCCTGAAAAGCCATCTTGCATTCCTCATTCCAGCAGAAGTTAGCTCCATTTTTCTTCAAAGCTTGTAAGAATGGCTTGCATTTGTCCGTAGATCGCTGATAAACCGATTGAGGGCTGTAAGACGTCCGTTCAACATCTGGACCTCTTTCACACAGGTGGGTGACCTTATGTTTAGAATTACAGATATCTGGTCAGGGTCAGCCTTCTTAGGGTCACCTGGCTTGTAAAGTGATTGAGGGCTGCAAGATCGACTTTCTCACAACCTCCTTCATTTGAGGTTCACAATAAATTAATAAAAAACAAATGTATTCACACTCTGATCACAAATAAACTTCTCTCAAGAACAAGAACTATAGCTATAATAGGAGATTTAGAGGCCCAAGCTTGTATAGGTGAGAGATTGAAAGAGTTTGGAAGAAGAAATGATGGGAATCAGTAGGCTTTTATTTTTGTTTAGGCTATTTCCCCTTTGTTTTAGGCTAGGCCTAATTTTCTCCTAATTTTTAGTCTTATATCGGTTATGATAGGAGTCGGCTTTTGTATAAGGCCTATATAAGGCCAAGTTGCAATTGTTTTTTTAGATCAATTGATTTAACAAAATTTTAAGTTTTGAATTGCAATTTTGCTTTGTGTTAAATCTCTGCATGGTGAGAGAGTGATCTCCTTGGTGTTAAGCCAAAATCAATCATTATCTCCAAACTCTAAATTTCTTCCATCTTTCTTCTTCTCTCATCCCGTTCTACATCATTTTGGTATCAGAGCTAAATTCCTTCTCAAATTTCTTCTATAAAAATTCCCCAAACCCTAGCCTCCACCGCAACTTTTATAAAACCCTAGATCTACTTCTTTTCTCTTCTCTCTTTCCTAGTTAAAAAAATCCAAAACCCTTGATCTCTCCCATCCTTTCTCTTCTTTATTTGTTAAAAAAGAAAAGAAACAAGAAAGGAAAGGCAAAAGAAAATGAAAAAGCGAAATAAAAAAACACTGCAGCTACTGTTCATCTTCTTCATCAATGTCGCCATTGTTCTTTCGTATCCTTATCTTCAACAAATCCTCGCCACTTTGAGATCTTCGCCGCCACCTAACTTCATCGACCATCTTCTTCCCAGCGCTAATCATTTCTTCCTCCTCTTCATCGTCCTCTTCATCTCCTGCCTCGACTGCACACTGCCTGCGATGACATCCTGTCCGCCACCAAGTCCTCATCTCAGAGATTGTCGAGCCGTCGCATGTTCTCACCTTTGTCTTCATTGACATATCAACACCGCCATCTCTCCATCTCGCCTTCATCCTCGACATCATCATCTTCATCTCGATCCTCCTCCGAGTTTCGCAATGGCGTACCCTCGAAAGCACCATTACCTTTGCCGAAGTCTCATCAACACCTTCAACCTCGTCACTGCTGTCGTCATCACCCTCGTCCCTTGTTGCCTCGCCGTCGACCAACAACCATCGTCGCCACCAATCCTCACTGATAGAAGTCGCTGCCACTTCGAGCCCTAATTATAATCGGGTTGAAGGGAAGAAGAAGAAAGCGGTTGCAGGTTTCCACCTTCAAAACCTGAATTCATTAGCTTATCGAGTTTAAGTTAAACCCATTAACAAACGGGTTTGAATCTACAACCAATCACATCATGTCAGTTCGAACAAAACCCGACCTGAACCTGATTAACTCTGATCTGAGCCAACTGAGTTGCCTGACCAGTTCAGTTTGAGTCAACCCAATTTGAACCGGAGTCAACTCAGCGAGTCACACAACACAATAAGCCAGTTTAACGAGTCAACTCAGCAGACTCTGTCGAGTTAGGACTGAGCCAACTCAGTCCCATTCATCAACAGTGTACAATGACAGTTCAGAGCCTGTTTTAGGCTCGTTCAGAGTCCGATTTGAGTTCCGTCTGAACTATTACATCCGCAGCTGAGTCTCGGAGATACTGGAAGAATTTCACAGCTTTTGGGCAATAGATCCAACTTATACAAGCCCTTTTTTGAATTACTACTCGATATCAGTGCTTTTTCAAGCGCCTTTGAGTACATTCTATACTTACCTCTCATTATTATGATATTTATATATCTCTTGTGTATCTGTGGTGATTATGAGTTATATTTGCTGCTGCTAATTACGTAGAATGCTATATGCTTGCATTTTCACTCCTAGAATTCATTTTGTATATTCATTTTAGAAGTCATTAGGAAATTTTTTTCGTCTGATCATATAGTGCATGGATTTAGTGATACGTAGGAAACGATTTACATCCATGTGATTGTCTCTATTGCATTTGTATCTTAGATAGTAGGTTCTTCATAGGGGTAGAACTTATTCCCTGATTATTGAGATATGGAATCCAAACTAGATCTAATCCTTAAAGAGTTTTTAGACTTAAAACTTAGGATAGAGGGGTTAGAAAATAAAAATAAAGAGAATTCTAAAATGACACTCGAGAGAGGAGAGAGGAGAGAGAACACCAATGGATATAGGGATGGAAAAGATGACATAATTTATAGGATTAAGATAGATCCTCCCACATTTGACAGTATCTTTAACCCAAATATTTTTAGTGATTAGATGACAGACTTGAATTACTACTTTGATTGGTATAGGTTCACAGAAAAAAGTAGGGTTTGATTTGCTAGGACGAGACTTACAGGGTCAACTAGAATTTATTGGATCTCGGTAGAGAGAGTACACTAGGCGTGGGACTTTCATAGAGTCTTGAGAGGAAATAAAATTGAAACTTAAAGAGAAATACCTTTTCGATTCCTATAAATATCGCCTTTTAGACAAACTGCACAGCTTCGCCAAGGTAGCAGGTCAGTTCAGTATCACACTATTGAATTTGATAACCTAACCCTACGCTCTGAGGTGCAAGAAGACTCCTACCAAGCTAAATCTCGGTACCGTTTGGGGTTAAGGTCAGACATCCAACAAGCTATGTTCATTCACTTTCACAAGATAGAGACCCTTGAGCAAGCCAGTCAGCTAACTCATGATATAGCAAATTCTCTCAGGTTTTTTTTCAGAGCGTAGGATCATTCCTAAAGCGGGAGAGTAACCTAACCCAAACACTTACACCACTAGAGATCCTAAGGGCAAGTCTGTGATAGGTGAATCTTTTAGAAACGCCAAGGGTAGTCAGTGTTTCAAGTGTCAAGACTACTGTCACGTTGCTGTACATTATTCTTCTAGGAATTTTCTAATTAAGAAAGTCAATAATGTGATTGAACAGTGGTCTATAGGCTAACTGGTAGTGCGACTGATTCTAATGATGATGTTAGGGTTTTCAAGAATCCAATTGGGTATTATTAGGTATCCACACAGTTGTTAGCAATGATGATTGGCGTAGGTCTAATGTGTTCCACCCTATATTACACATGAGGGAAATAATTATAAATTGATGATAGATCGGGGTAGTTATGCAAATATCGCTACCAAGATAACACTTGATAAGATGGTGTTTTCCATAGAAAAGTTTGGGTTTTCAGAAAACTTAAAAGAGAAAAAATACAAGTAATTTAAACAGAAAATTACAAGTAAGAATCTTTGACAAAAATTGATTCTGGGAAAGTGTATCGATAGGAATTTGATCAGCGCACGATCACTTGTCTCTTTGACAATGCGACCAACAAGGCTCGAATCTGCTGCTAGGAATTCCTTGTCGCCTGGTTCAAGAAATTTCTTGAAGTTGAAGGATTAGGGTGTTAGAATCTTGTATTAATTCTTAAGAATGAGGAAAAGATTCTCCCTATGCTCTTGGAAAGTAAGAAGTAACTTCTTCTTTACCTCTTGTATGCGTTGGCTCTGCGTCCTTTTTCTCTCTTCCTTTTTTCTTTACCTTAGCCTGCTGGTGGGCTATTTATAGGCTCAATAGGAGGAAAGCATTCCTTAAAAATCAGCGAAAGCTATTAAATGAGACTGCCAATAACCTATAACGCCTATCTAACGAGGCTAGCCAACAGGCGCTGGCTTAGGGGAGTTATTATCCCTTGGTTATCTCATCTTAATGAGAGATTTTAATGGGTATAACCGCCCATTAAAAGAGGCATTTAATTCATATATGTGAATGGAAGAGAAATCATCGAATGCTGTTAAATGAGGCTGAAAACAGGCTGTAACGCCTGTTTGGCGAGGATAAAATAGCCTTCGGCGAGCCTACGCTAGCTTCCGGTGAAGCTAGCCAATAACATCTGGTTTTATGGGAGTTATGATCCCCTTGATTATCTCCTCGTAATGAGAGATATCAATAGTGCATAATCACCCATTAAAGAGGTAATCCACCCCCACTAAGTTAGTGGGGGCGTAGGCCCATAATCCTACAGGATTTGAAAAGGTTAACATACTTGTAGCATTGCCTGTTCAGCGACACTAAGCTTGCGACAAAGCTTAGCTTCTGGCGAAGCTAGCTAGTTTGGTGAAGTTAGCCCATTGGGCTGAAATGATGACCTTTTAGGCTTGTTTAAGCCTGTTTAAAGGTATGTTTGGCCCTCTTTATACTTAGTTAGATTCAGTTGTGTCTAGATGAGTAATATATCCATTATGGATTGATGCGAGGCCGGCAAAGTGTAAATTGATTGTTGCAACTTATCTTTAGAAATGTCGACAAGTTAGACGTTATACAAACCAGTTGGGGAGTTACTTGGGATTTTGTCTTTTAGAAATGTCAACAAAACTGCCCTCAAAGTTTTTGAAGATCCGTAATGAGCTAGTTTGGATTATAAAATATTTTGAATTACTTCTGATGTTTGAACCTTTTGAAGTAATTATAGCACAAACAATGGAACCTAAAATTGACATCGTTTAGGTCGAATTTGACTATTGAGAAGTCATTGTAATGCCTTTGGCCATTTATTGATGGACGAAAAAGTCATACGAGACTTAGCACAAATACTTTTTGTGAGCCAGAAAGCCTAGCTGGCGAGCCTATGAAGCTGGCGAAGTTAGCCCATGGGGCTAGGATAGCTTGCCTGTTGCGGTGAAGCTTTGATATGGCGAAGCTATTAGCTGCACTGTTGGAGCCTACTGGGGTAGGATGCTTGCCCATTGTGGCGAAACTTTGATATGGTGAAGCTATTAGCTTCGCTTTTAGAGCCCATTGGGCTGTGATATCTTACCTGTTGCGACAATGTTTTGATATGGAGAAGCTATTAGCTTCACCGTTGGAGCCCATTGGGTTAGGATAGCTTGCCTGATGCGACGAAGCTTTGATATGGCAAAGCTATTAGCTTTGCCGTTAGAGGCTAACCCTTCTTCTGTCATTTCAAAATTTGAAATGACAGTCTGCCTTTACGGCGAGGCTAGGCACTACGCCTATAAATAGGCGCGTGGCATACTAAATCTTCCCTCATAGGAGGTTTATATTACGACATCATTACCTATAGGTAATATGGAAGAGTTTAGTGTGATAGTTCTCGAAAGAACTAAAGTTGGAGATCTATGAAAGTGAGCTCCCGAAAGAGCTGAGGGTGAGACCGAGCCTATTCTTTGGTCAAAGCATGATAGGGTCAGTAAAGGGTCGACCATTAGAGGTTAAATATTAGCTTGATAGACTAGAATGCCCACTAGAGACTAATATGGGTGAATTCAGTCTGGATGTTCGTCTTTTCACAGATAATATGGACATGACAGACTAAGAACTATTAGAATCAGAGTTCGCTACTCAGAGGTTTAATATTGGCATGACAATAAGGAAGTTCACTAGGGCTGAGAAGGTGGATCAGATCGAGCGCCCATCGGTTCGAAAGTCATTTGGACATGATCGATTAAACATCACTAGGCTCATAATCTGTTATTCAGAGGTTTAATACTAACATGACAACAAGGAAGTCCACTGGGGACTTAGAAGATGGATCAGATCTGGGAACCCGTCGGTTCAGAGATGATTTGGACATGATGGACTAATCATCATCTGGCTCATAACCCGCTATTCAGAGATTTAATGTAACATGACAACAAGAAAGTTCACTGGGGACAGAGAAGTGGATCAAATCTTGGCATCTGTTAGTTCATAGGTGATTTGGACATGACCGACTAAACATCACCAAGCTCATAACCCGTTATTCAGAGGTTTAATGTTGACATGACAATAAGAAAGTCCACTAGGGATTAAAAAAGTAAATGAAAACCCAAGAGAAGTTATAGAGAAATTAGTGTTCTCTGAGGAATTTTGAAGGAGATGTCAGAGATAATCATTAACATGACAACTTAAATTCGATTGGAAATAGGAATGGACTCCTTCTGGGGAGGTCATAATCATTAAATGGTGCTCCCATCAAATTAAAGAGATTGTTCAGTTCCTTGTTGATGATATGTTTCATTATTGTAGAAATCCTCAAAAATTTGCTGTTGATTGGCATCATGAGCAGATCGTCATTTGGATTAGTAAGATGATAAGCTCTATTCGAGTAGACAGTTTCTACTACAAAAGGCCCTTCCCATTTGGGTTAAAATTGTCTTTGGTCTAGTGTGTCATGATGATGGATCATCGAACAGTTAATACCAAATCTGACAGCTAATGCCAATTCTCCTTTTTGAAACTCTCTTTTTGACTTTTTTGTTGAAGGCCTTTGAGATTCGAGTTTGATATAGTTTGATGCGCTGTTGAGCTTATAATCGTTTCTCATCTAGCGCTTTTAGCTCTTGGGGACGTAGTCAATTGTTGTCATCTTTGTCATTTTGGTTGCCAAAGCAACACGAAGAGATGATATTTCTATCCTAAGGGTATGACTGCTTCACACCCATAGACTAAAGAGAAAAGCGTATTGCTTGTGAAAGTTTGGACCGTTGTTCGGTAGGCTCAAAAATGTTCACTAAGCTTCTCATTCCAGTCCCGTTTGCTTGATGAGACGAACTTTCTGAGGAACTTGATGATTGTCTTGTTGAATGTTTCTGCTAACCCGTTAGCGGTTGGGTTGTATGCAGTCAAAACTACATTCTGTATTCAGTATTTGTCGCAGAATCAAAAGAATGATTGGCTCACGAATTATAGACTATTGTCATGGATGATTCTTTTGGGAATACCAATCGATGAATGACATGGTGTTTGATGAAGTTAATCACTCTAATATTTTTAACTTCTACAAGCGATATGACTTCATCCACTTTGAGAAGAATTAGTTATTGCAAGGATGAACTGATGACCTCTAGTTGATGGACTGATGGGTCCTATAATATGAATTTCCCATGCTTCAAATGGCCATGAAGTAACTATAGGATGGAGTAACTCCAGGGTTGGTGTATGAAATCCACGTGGAATTGACAAGCTTTACACCGTTTTGCATA
Source organism: Agave tequilana (assembly GCA_038442645.1). Lineage (NCBI taxonomy): Eukaryota > Viridiplantae > Streptophyta > Magnoliopsida > Asparagales > Asparagaceae > Agave > Agave tequilana. Next base: position 64,900 of record JAVJIF010013972.1, on the reverse strand, counting down.
TTCTACCGCGTCGGTTATCATTGTTGGCAAGTAATAGCCAAGTCGTTACAGTCGGTCTTAAAGCTTCAGACCTGGCTGATGGGTGCCACATATGCTGTCATGGGCTTCTTTAAGTGCTTCTTGTACCTCTGAACTGGATAGGTAACGGAGCAGTATATTATCATATGAGCGGCGATATAACGTCTTTACAATCGATTCATAGTAGAAGCAAGGGGATCTTCGTCAAGTAAAAGTCACCTCTTTAGGATCATTGGGCACTATGCCATGCAATGCATAGTCAATGATGGGAAATCACCAATCTCTAGGTTCTAAGTCTGCTGAAGTCGCATGAACTTTGTTGACTTCTAAATTGTATTTCGGACAGAAGAATTAATGAGTAGCCACAGTAAGACAGTAACTAGTATTGCCTGATAAAGCCAACATAACCGCCAGTGTAGTAGAGCATCTGCCTTCATGTTTGGAGGCGAGATACATGGCTGATGTAGAAGCCATCAAATATGTTTGCTAACTTAATGGCTGCCTGATGATAAGGTATCAAGTTTTCATAAGGAACCTCATACTCTTCTTTGATTGACTGGCAATCAACTTGGAGTCACTATGGGCTTCAAGATATTATGCTCTCATTTATCTGGCGAGCTGGAGGCCAACAAGCAAAGCAATGTACTCAACCACATTATTGGAACAAGGTTTCATTAATGAGAAGACATAGGAGAAAACATGGTTGTGTCGCGAAACAAATACCGCTCCCACTCCGGCGACTATTTTACCTTTGGGGCCCGTGTTTGACTCTCAGTCAAAGAACATTGTCATGTTGCCTTCGATGACCTCGTCTGGAATGTCTTTATGTAGTTTTGAAGTTTTGGGACCGGATGAGCTGTTAGAAAATCTTCAAGAGTTTGATCTTTTATTACCTTCTGAGGTATAAAAGTCATGTCATATTGAGACAATAATATGGTCTAATTGGCTGATTTAGAGTTCAAAGATTCAGGCTTTGTCATGAGGATCCGTAGAGAGTTGACTCTAAATATGACATGAATTGTTTGTCCGACCAAGTAATGTCGTGTCTTTTAAATCGCGAAGATAAAAGCTAGGCATTCTTTCTCGATTGGATTGTAGCAACATTGGGCTCCAATCAAAGTTCGGCTCAGGTACTTAATGACTTCTTTGAAGCCTTCATCATTCTTTTGCGCAAGCAAGATGCCCAAGAAATGATCCATAGCTCTTACGTAGGCCAAGAATGGTTTTCTCGAAATGGGAGCTATCAGGATCGGAGACTTGGTGAGATACTCTTTAATATCCTCAAAAGCTTCTTGACATGTGTCATCCCAAATGAAAAAGACACCCTTTTTAATTAATCTTATACAACGACTTGATAGATTTGCGATGAATCTTTGGATGTAGGCAATCTTGCCTTATAGACTCTAACCTCTTTAGGGTTTTTGGAGGATGTATACCCTGAATGGATTTGATTTTGTCAGGGTCAAGGTGAATTTCTTTGGATGCGATGATGAATCTAAGGAACTTAAATCTTTACCCCTAAGAATAATTTTGTCAGGTTCATTTTAGCTGATGAGCCCGCATAATGTCGAATCGTTCTCAGGTCATGAAGGTAGTTATCTTTTTTGCAACTTTAACATCGTGTCGTCAACATAGCATTCCACTATCTTACGTAAATGGTCACGAAAAATTATGCTCATTGCGCGTTGATAGGTTGCACTGGCATTCTTCAAGCCAAAAGGACATCACCGTGGTAACAATACCCCCTAACGATGTATGCTTTTCGTCATCTAGGTACATTTTGATTTGATTGTACCCTGAAAAGCATCTATAAAGGACATCATCGAAGCCACCCGTGTTATCAATCATGATGTCAGTTATAGGTAACAGAAATTCGTCTTTAGGATAAGCTATGTTGAGGTCCTGAAAGTCGATGCGGACCCGATCTCCTGTTTTTTTTTGAATTCGGGCACAATATTAGCAACCTAGTCTGGATAATTTTCCTCTTGAATGAAGCCACATGATGAGTTTGTAAATTTCGATTTCAATTGCCTCCATAATGTGGGGGTGAAACCGTTTTTGTTGCTGCTTAACGGTTTGACGTCTGGTTGATGTGGAGACGATGCATGGCCACCTGAGGGTCAAGAGCAGTCATGTCTTTATAGCTCCATGCAAATACATCTATATATCTCGTATAAGGGATATAAGGTCATGTTTTTCTTTTGGCGATTATACTTTTAGTTATGGAGATAAGTTTTGAATTTGCTTGACCACCAACATCGACTTGGATCACTTTATCTTCGATAGAGGCTCGCGTTGCTCAAAACGCCTCTTCCATTGAAGGTTTAGCTATTGAGCCCATGGGGTGTCAAACGGCTCAACATCCTCATCGTGCCACATGATTGATCAACGTCATGTTGACTGAAGACAAACCTACAGTAACATCTGACTCCAGTCCGATGAGTCTGAGGAATGTGATGGTAGACTTATCAGTCTCTGATTTAGATTGTGTAGGTGAGTAACATACCCCAACCCCCTGTGTGTCTGATTATAGTAATTGGCTGGATTTTCTTTTGGCACAAAAGTTTGCAAAGGGATGTCGTCCTTTATCAAAATTCAAGTCTTCTCCACGAGGTAGGCCGTATCTCATCCTTTCATCATATGGCGTGTTGCCGTCCCTAATGAAAGAACTACATGGGCTCCAAATTCTCCTCAGAGTTACGGGTGTAGCAATCCGAGGGTGCATTCTACCGAATATGATCGGTGATTTGCCTTTCTTGGAAGATGGTACGATAAAGACAAATCCATCTTCTATCTACGTGTCCTTATGATGTGGGTATGGCATGTGCAAGGAGCTGTGTTGGCGGAGTCAGGTACATCATCAAAACACAAAAAATAATCAAAATCAATGTCTTCATCGAGTACCCATTCATTGTTATTTTCGACGGTATTTATTACAATAAGGATCATCAAGATATGCTACAAGTGGCTCCATGGCAAAAGTAGTTGGGGGTGTCCTCTGACTGGAATCTGCCTCATTACTGATGTTAATGTCATCTGACAATGGCTCCTTTGTTACCTTACTGGTCTCTTAGTAGAGCAGAGAATTAATAAAGTAATTTTCTATCCCTTTGAATGGTTGTGCTTTATTGAACACCGTTCTAACCATCATTTTGTCATCCATATATTTGAAGCACTGGTGAAGAGTGGATAGGATGATCCAGTTGACATGGATCCAAGACCGTCCGAGCAACAAATTATAGAACGTGTCAGCATCAATTACGTAACACGTCACTTCTGTCTTCAGATTTCCGATTTGACATCGGAGACAGATCTTGCATAGTGGATGATTACTCCGATCATTGAAGTCGTATATGGTAGTAGTTATTGGCAGCTTGTGCAGATGAATGCAGAGAAAATGAAGCAGTCTCCTGGGGATAATGCTTAAAGCAGATCCAGGGTCGACTTAAATCCTCTCAACACAGGTAGAGCCAATGTACCATGTGTAGTACATGGGTCAATAGTTCTGATTAGCTTTAAGAAGCAGGAGTGAGTAATGCTTGGCACTTGCTACAGTGCCAAATGACAATAGGGGCATGGAGTCTTACTTTCGCTAGTAAGGATGGATGGTACTTGCGTCAGAAAAGACTCTGAGTTTACAAGCGCATCCCTCAGTGCCTTTCTTGTTTCCTTTGAAAGGTGAAGTAGCTCGTGCAAAGTGATATGAGCTAGAATATTGGCAAGTTGTATGAATATATCAAAGCGAAAAAGAGTGTTGAGCCCTTGAGAAGGATTTTTCTTCAAGGTTTTGTCAAACTGGACCTCCTTTTGCTTATCTTTGTCTGTGGGTAATGTATGCATAGGAGCCCTGATTGGTGCAATATTTCTCGATATCGTTGGTTGTTGTGTTTCATCGGGTGTCTAGTTATATTGTCTTAAGTACCATTTTTCAGACCGAGTACCTACCGGCTGTGAGATAACAGGTTGTGCCGCTAAAGCGAATCCCTTCTCTTCCAAACTACTAAGAGAAATTGCCGGTGCAATGTCATCTTTCTGTGAAAGAGAGATGACATTGCAAGATTTACTCTTGAATTTAGGCTGGCTTAGATCCCATTGTTTATTGTTGACGATATCCGAGAGCACCCACATGACTTTTCTGGATTTGGTTATTAACGGGATAAGACCCTTGGCTTTCTGATCTTTAGAAAGTGGTTGGTTACTTCTATTTTTCCTTTCGGGACGGGTTTAGTCTGTCTTGAACTACCACTTGCGGGAAGTTTTCAAAATGAGAGTTACCATGTTGGCAGTAACCTTTTGTTTTGACTTTAGAGCCAAAACACCTGCGTCAGCGAACGCTTGGATGTTACTCCTGAGGATGTAGCATCTATTAGTAAGATGATGGACCATCCTGTGGAAGAGAAAATAGTTGGGATCATTCGTACGTCTAACTTCTTCTCGACGCCTAGCCTCTGGTAAGTGAAAGATTGTTACCACATGCTCATCTTTAAAAGAGTATTGTCTTTGGGAGAGTTGAACTCCGGAGTGCTATTAGAGTTTCTCTTTTTTGGCTTCGGCGGAGCTTCCCTGACACTTCCACAACTAATGTTTCTTTTCTTTTGGCTCAGGAAGATTAAGTTACATCACGACCTTTATTGTTGGCTCCCCATTTGCTTTGAGAGCAGATAACTCAAATTTCTTAGCTAATTTCTCCGCTATTTCGGCTTGTTCAACAAGCTTTTTTCAAGTGTGGGCCTTGAAGGCTCCCATGCGGACTTTCGCTTTGTCAAGGAAGTTATTCCTACATGTATGAAGTAACATGGGTAAAGGCATGCCCACATGGTACAAAAGAGAGATTACAAAACCTCTCTATGAAGTCTCGTACAAACTCTCCGCCTTTTTAGATTGTAGAAAGGAGTTTGTCCATGGTTACTTCGGTATCATCCGCAGATTCGAGAGAGGAACCGAGTTTTCAGGTCAAGCCAAGTATTGATGGAACCCATAAGAAGGCTCCTAAACCAGTCAAAAACTATCCCCTTGAGGGTGCCAATGAACAACCTAGTCATAATAGCATCATTATCTATTACATTGCTAATTTGAGACTGAAAGTAACAGATATGCTGATTTGGTGAGCTCCTGCCATCATACGATAGCAACGTCGGCGGCTTGAACTTTGGTGGATCTGAAACTGCATCTCATTGCAGTGCGTAAGTACGAGTCATCCCTTCTTTCTTCAACTCATTCCATTGAGCGAGTGATGCGATTTGCGCTTGGATGCCTTTTATAACTTTAACATCAATTGAGGAAGTCTCCTTTGGATGCAGTTGCTCGTATTTGGAGCATCCTCGTTGGGATTTTTCTCCTCTTGATGATTACTACAAGAGATTCCCTCATGGTTCGCATTCGTATTTTGATTAATCAGGAGTTGTTCCAACAAGCATTGATTGTTGTCGAGGGCCTCTTGTTGAGTCATGGTAGTCTGCTCTTAAGCATCTATGCGACGACGGAGATCTGCATCATTGCCATCAACGATGTTGACCGACACAAACCCTTTCTGGATAAAGCTGATGGTATTGGAAGAAGCATAGCGCTACCTTCCTCTTCCTTATCTAACCATTGAAATATGTGTCTCAATGACCCAAGTGATATAGCACCTCCTGATAGAAAGGGCTGATCATCATTAAAGGGTATTGCTACCCTAGAGCGAGTATCTTGAAAGGCACCCTCTCGTCCAACCAGAATCTCTCCCAAGCTAGGGCTATAGTCAGAATCTGGAGAGCTGAAAGAGAGATGATTAGCCCCTTGCCCCTTTCGTCTGGATCGTTGCTGATTGTTCCCTCTGCTTGTCATACTGACAGAGGCTAGAGAAAGGTTTGACACCTTTGGAAGTTTCTTCATTAGAGACATAGGTCTCTTGGATGTCTGAGTCGTGGCAAATAATCAGTTGAAGACCGATTATTGATTTTGAAGATGTGTTGTCGGGATTGACCCTAAATAACAGTGGACAGAATGAACTATCATAAGTTGACATCTTGCCTGTTCGCACTCAGACGGGGAAATGTCGACCGACTCTTCAAAGCAAAGCTTCCAGTTATTGCTCAAATAATCCCTTAGATTTGGGCCTAACCGGTCCAATACTGAAACTCAGAGAGATTGAAGAGTTACCCCCTTGGGTTGAACATCTCCTTGAGAAGCTTTTGACTTAGCCTTTGTTGCGAGATTTTGTTTTATAAAGGCCAGCTGTTTAGCTTTTTGATGAGCTTGTTTAGTCTCGTCGCACGCGTTAGACGCGTTACTTAGCCAGAAGAAGCTATTCTAGCACCTCCAGACAGCGCTTTAGCCTTGTAAAAGGCTTGCGGGATAGCCTCGCCAGACGCGTGGGACGCTTTAGCTTCGCCAGAGGAAGCTGTCTTAGCCCTGCCATATAGTGCTTTCGCCTTGTAAAAGGCTTGCGAGATAGCCTCGCCGGATGCATAGGGATGCGTTAGCTTCACTAGAGAAAACTATTTTAGTGCCACAGACAGCGCTTTAGCCTTGTAAAAGGCTTGCGAGGCTACCTCGCCGAACGCGTGGGCTTTAACCTTACCTCCTTTGTGAGCTACTTCAGACAGCATAGCCTAGTGGGCAGAGGCTATTGAAAATGGCTTCGCTATAAGCTAAGATAAGCTTGGGAGAAGCATTATTAGCCTCAAATGAGGTTGTTGTAGGATCGTCAGACACTCTAATAGCTTCGCTGGTGGCTAATTTGACATGGTTTACGGTCATTTTAGCCTCGTCAGGTGTGGAGGCTATGATAGGCTTGCACAGAGCCTTATTAGCCTCTGGAGGCTGTAATAGGCTGGCTCAGAGCCTTGTTTACGCCGCAAGAGGTGTGATTCCAAGAGTCAGCCAAAGGAGCTTTGGCTAGAGAGATTTTCATATGCTTGCACACGAAAGAGGGCTTGTGTTTCACAAAAAGAGAAGTTCAAACTTCTATTGGTCAAATTCATTGACCAGCATTTCAGCAGTAGACTTGATGGTCTTATTGTCACATTGTGTGACACTACTCTCTCATTGGTAGAGAAAGATATCCCCAGCGGTCGCCAACTTGTTTTCCAAAGAAAAGTTTAGGTTTTCGGAAAATATAAAAGAGAAGAAATACAAGTAATTTAAACAGAAAATTACAAGAATCTTATACAAAATTGATTCTAAGAAAGTGTGCCGATAGGAGTCTGATCAGCACACGATCAACTTTGTCTCGTTCACGATGCGACCAACAAGATTCTCGAATCTACTGCTTCATCTGGTTTGAGAAATTCCTTGAAGTTGAAGGATTAGGGTGTCAGAGCCCTATATTAATACTCCCTTTGCCTTTGGAAAGTAAGAAGTAGCTTCTTCTTTACCTCTTGTATGCTTTGGTTCTGTGTCTTTTTTCTCTCTTTTTTCTTTGCCTTAGCCTGCTAGTGGGCTATTTATAGGCTCAATAGGGGAAGCATTCCTTTAAAATCAATGAAAGTTGTTAAATTAGGCTGCCAATAGCTTGTAACGCCTACCGACGAGGCTAGAATAGATTTCGGCGAGGCTAGCCGACAACCGCTAGCTTAAGGGGGTTATTATCCCTTTCATTACTCCTCTTAATGGGGGATTTTAATGGGTATAACTGCCCATTAAAAGAGACAGTTAATCCCATTAAATGAGTGAGAAATCATCGAAAGCTGTTAAATAAGGCTGAAAACAGCCAGTAACGCCTGTCTGGTAAGGCTAAAATAGCCTTCGACGAGGCTACACTAGCTTCCAACGAAGCTAACCAACAGTCGCTGATTTTAGGGGAGTTACGATCTCCTTGATTATCTCCTTGTAATGAGGGATATCAATTGGGCATAACCACCCATTAAAAGAGGCAATCCACCCACAAAGTTAGTGGGGGCATAAGCCCATAATCCTAAGGGATTTGAAAAAGTCAACAGACCTTTAGCGTCGCCCATTCGACGACGCAAAGCTTGCTGCGAAGCTAAACTTCTAGCTTCTGGCGATAGCCAGTTTGGCGAAGTTTGCCCATTGGGCTGAAATGATGACCTTTTAGACTTGTTTAAGCCTGTTTAAAGGTGTTTTTGACTCTCTTTACACTTAGTTGGATTCAATAGGGTCTCGATGACTGATCTATCTATCATAGATTGATGCGAGCTTGGCAAAGTGTGAACTGATTGTTAAAGTGTCTGCGACTTGTCTTTTAGAAGTGTCGACAAGCTAGACGTTATAAAAATCAACAGAGGAGCTATCTGGGATTTTGTCTTTTAGAAGTGTCAACAGATGGGTCTTAAGGCTGAATCACATCCACACCCATACAACGTGAATTGGTTGAGAAGACTGCTAATCTGTTACCCAGCGTTATTAGGTCTCTATCCACATGTCTAGCTACGAGGATCATGTTTGGTGTGATGTTTTAGACATAGACACTGCACACATTTTATTGGGTAGACCTTGGATGTATGACTTGGATGCGACCTGTCGAGGTAGGTCTAACACTTATGAATTTAAATTTAAAGAAAAAAAGATAGTATTTGAACCTGCCAAACCCAAGTCGAATGTAGGGAATAAAAAAGAAGGGAAAGTCACCGAAAAACAACAAGATACCATATTCTTAGTGACTAGATCCCACTTTTCTCCTGAGTCTCCTATTAATGGGTCTACTCTCAAGTCTAGAAATTCTCTTGGCCTTCTCCTTCTTCCTTTAGGTATCTCACTTATTGTCACAGTTGAGCCATCTGCCATCTGCACCACATTTGCGTTTTTGCGTGACCATGATACAAGGCAAATGACAATAAACAATTATAATGCCCCGTCTCCAGAATACGTACCTAAATATATTTTCTGATTTTTTGATTATATTTTCCCATTTTCTCCTTGTATTTATTTTTATTCTGTGATTGTTTATATTATTATTTTGTATCGGCTCCGAATTTTGAGACTCAGAGTCAACCCTAATCTGGACCCAAGACCCTCGATTTGACCTTTCTGAAGTCAGATTTGACCGATTTTAATTTCAAATATTATTTTTCAATATTTTAAATTTTTCATGATTTTCTGCAATTTTTCTGAATTATTCTGCAAATCTTCAAAATCAGTGACGACGGGTGTCACCGACCAATTCTCAAAATTTTAATTTACAAATGAAGTAGAATTTCTAGAAATTGTTTTCGCATTGTTCCTCAGAATTATATTTTCTACTTTAGTGCATTTTTGGAGATTTTTTTTGAATTTATCAAAATTCGTCTAAATCTGGTAACGACCGGTATCGCCAGTTGATTACAAGATTTCTAAATTGAAAACGGATTTGAGTTTCTTGAATCCGATTTCGCCATATAGTGCAGTATAATATTTATTATTTTTGAGAATTTTTGGGGATGTTTCTGAAGTAGTCAAAATTTGACCGATTAAAATAATAACTTGTTTTCCTAGATCTGGGAGTATGATTTGATTTTTTTTTCCTTTTCCTTTTCCTTTTTCCTTTCCTCTTCTCTTTCTTTTCTTTTCTTTTCTTTTCTTTTTCTCTTTTGTTCTTTTTTTCTCCACCACAAAAAATATCTGGACTCACTCCTTCTCTCTCCTTCCCAGACGCGAAGCTCGCCCCAACCAGATGCGAGATCGCTGAGACGTGGACCTCAGCTCCCCATGCCCAGACGCGAGGTTCCTCTTTCCTTCCCCTATGAAAATCCCTTCCCTTAGCTAAATCTCTCATCTTCTTTTCATTTTTCCCTCTCTCCCACTGCCCATTCTCTCTCTTTCTCTCTGTGAACGGCCGCTTCCAGCAGCACCCGCGCTCCTAGCTCTGGCCAACCCCCCGGCGTGATCTACGTCCGGTGCCTCCGAACTTTCCCTTTTCTTCCAATTTCCCCCACAACTCCTCCCTCTCAATTTCATTTTAGTTTCTTCACCATCTCCTTCCATTTCATCTCACCACCACCTCCACCTCCAAATCTGAACGCCCACCACCCAATTCAACTCCCCAACACCTCTTTTTTCTTCCTGACACCCCCAATTTCACTTCTCCACCAATGTCTCAATTTCAACTTCACCTTCAATTCATCGCCTTAAACTCACCATATCTCCCCTTTCCCCTTGATGACCGACCACCACCAACTCCAGCAGGCTGTGCGCCGCCTCCCCTCCGCCTGGATGCGTGGCCATCGCTGCCTGATCTCGCGCAGGCTCACGGCCTGGCCGTGAATAGGCCAACTTGTTCTCTCTCTCTCTCTTGTTATTTCCCCTCTTTTTCTCTCTTTCATCCCTAGTTTCTCTCTCCTGAAGCTAATAATAGCACGTGCATATGTGTATTTTGGACTTCCCGGAGTTTCATTGCATTCGGTTGACTTAGACGAGTGTTCTCGCCTTATTTGTTGGGTTTTCCCCACATCGTCGGGTGAATTATGATTTTGGGAATTTAAGTAAATTACCGTGTTGGGTATGTAATTGTACTGGTAACGTATTTGAATCGGTGTTTTTGTGGGTTGTATTTGTATTTGTGAATATGTGTTGTATCAGTGTTATATCTGACTATCTGTATTAGTAGGACGAAAACTTGTAATAGTGTAGGGAATTTTCTGTATTTGTTGCACTGTTTTGTATTCTAGATTTATTGAAAATTTGGCCGACCCTTCGCGGTCATTAGCCTTCGGGCTCAACCTCTGGGCTTAACCGCTCTGTGGTTTTATATTCAGTCTTCGGACTTAACTCTTTGGATTTTTTTACAGCTTCGCCGGGAGGCGAGCTTAGCGCTCAACGCTTTACCGCAAAACTCGTCCGAGCGTAGCTTCACCGCGAGCATGGCTTCGCCACGAGCGTTAAGCTGTGTGTTCATACACCAGTTCCGCCGTGAGCGTTTAGCTATGCCGCGTGTGTGGCTTCGCCTCGTGCGTTAGCTCCGTTGGGAATGAGTTAGCATTTAGCGTTGCATGCTGGCTTCACCGGGAACGTAGCCTCATCGCGTGTTGCAGCTTAGTTCTGTCAGACACGGTCGAGCTACGACCAGCTTCTTTGAGCCTCGCCCGGATAATTAATAGATTAATTTAATACCATTAATATTATGATTGTGAAGAGTTTGAAACGTTTTCCTGTACCGTTTCTCGGTATCTGTTCTGCTTTTCTAAAAACTGTATTGTTTTCGGATTTCGTACCGATTTCATGAATCTGTATCATTTTCTCGTATTTCGTTATGCGATAGTATAACACTTGTTATGTAAGTTACTTAACATCAATAATTGACATATTATCACCTTGGCACCTGACGTCTGTCATGCTTATCACTTGACTCATGATTATTACATTACGGGAATTGAATAATTGTATTCATGTTATACTCCTGCACTCCGTACTCCAGAACTTGGCATGCTCCTTGCTATTTCCGTAAACTGATAATTACATAATAATCGTTGAAAAGGACAACTTTCATCGGGTCAGGGAAAATCGATGGATATCAATATGTGTTCGTATTTACAGTGGTATTAGGTACGTTGTATAACCCAAACTTTCAGTTCTACCTGAGACTCCAGGTTTCTGAGGGGTGCGCTGGCACCCTACTTATTACTTTCTTGATTGGGCATATAAATAAGAGCCTTCTCCTTCCTACGCCTTACGGTAGGTTCTGTATCAGCAATGGAACATCCTGGGCCGTTGTCCCGAGTATGCACGGGGCCCACTGTAAATATTGTTCGTTTATAGCCCCGTTGGTTTTCAATAACAATCTCGGCTTACTCAAATGTGGTGTTGGAACGCTAATAGACATACCTAAACATATAAGTAGGACGAGTAATAATAATAAATAATGGGACTAACAATATATAAATTGTATGCTTTGTCGATTTTATGTTTTAGGCAACTTGGGTTGTGTAAACTCAAAGTATGGTGATACGAGATAGGGTATATATATATGAGTGTTCCTTATTTGTATTATTCCTTCGACGTACTAATCTCGTGAATCCATAGGCTGAGCCTGTGCAGCTAGTTTTGTCACTTTTGCATGCTTGTTTGAGTGTTCACGACACCATTTTCATGTTATACTTTCTGATTCGGTTTTATCGATACACGTGTGCTGCATGTGCATGCCATTTGGCTTCTTCTTATCACTTATTGGGTAGCTTTCTGACCATGGTTCGCAGTCGTGGTCTCGGCCGCCGACTCGGCGGGCACTGAGACGGATCGGTCTCGGCGACTCGGATCGGTATCGGGCGATACGCGCAAAACGCTACATAGAAAGCTCAAAAAATTCTGAAAAAATCACGACAATCTTTAAAAAATGTAGATATCCACATTTATGTATTACATGTCCAAAATATATCACCTAACACACTAAACATAAAGCGACATCATAAATACACGCGTCGTCAGTAGAAGCATATCAAAATACATGCACAATATAGTAAATTGCACAAACTACATTCATAAATATATGCTAATGTAGTTATTTCCACATTGAATTGTGATGAGGCACAAAATCATCATCATAATGCCGAGTCGACCGAGTCAACCCCAATTCTCGGCTGAGTCGGTCTCCTCTGAGTTGAGTCGACCGACTCGTGACTCGGACTCGTCTCGGAGTGGGCCGAGACGGATACGACTCGGCCGACTCGTCTCCGACTCGGCCGAGTCTTTGAACCATGTTTCTGACACCCCTAGACCTTTTTGTCTAGATCTTGAAGCTTGGACAGAAGTGGAGCCCCCTGCCGAGATTAAGCTTTCCTCGTGGAGCAGGCCGACTAGTTTCGCTTCTCCTATTCCTTACTCTTCTTACTGGCTCACTGATTTCCCTTCAGCTCATGAGCATCTTTTTGTTATGTTCATATTGTAAATCTTACTTTTGCATCTCCGGGGTGATGTAATATGCATGTAATATTATATCACGTCTCGTGATAACTTTGTAATTGTACTCCTCATGTTGGAATGTATAAAGCACTATGTACTTCCGTACTCTGATTCTTACATGTACTGATACTTAGTGTATATATGTGGAGGTACCTTTCTTCTGCGTATCTACGTTACAGTAACATCTTTGTACTCGCGGGATGGGGCGTTACAGGGTGGTACCAGAGCCTGGCTCTCACTCCTACAGTACAACCAAGTTGTCGATTATTGAGATACTAATTTGCAATTGGAATGAATGAGTCTCTGTTATACAATTCAACTACAATATACAAAGTTATCTATTTCTCCTTGATAATCCTTTTCCTGATTCCTAATTCCATATCTCTTTTTCACTCTCCAGTTTGATCATCTTTTACCAACATTGATATGGAAAGAAGAGGAAGTCGTAACAGTCCCGGACCATCACGGAATGGACCTACAGGAGAGAATGCTGATATTATGAGGATTCTTCAAAATATGATGAAAAATCAGCAGAAATAGACAGAGCTCCTTCGGTAAGGTTTGATAGCAGCTCCTAAGGAATAGAGGCCGGGTAGCATATAAGATTTTCGATGATTGCAGCTGACAATATTCGCAGGGACAGAAATATCACTAGATGTCGAGCAACGGTTAATTGACGTCACTGATCTCTTAAAAGTGCACGAATCCCAGAGAAAAACCAAGAAGACGTTGATCAAACTTAAGGATATAGCCAGAACCTGCTGGCTAGCCGAAAAAGGGAGACTGGGTAAACCCATCACGTGGGACCAGTTCTTTAAGAGTTCTTATTATAGGTTCTTCCCTGTCACCGCTCAGAAGGAGATGGAAGAAAAGTTTATCTGACTCCACAATGGAACTAGTCTGTTGATGAGTATGCTGCGAAATTCTAGAGGCTGAGTTGCTTTGCCCAATATATGGTGGAAGATGAAGAAAAGCAGGCAAGTAGATTTCGGCAAGGATTAAGAATGGATATCCAGATACTATTGATTCCCTAACAACTGAAAACATATTCCCAAGTCCTCATCATAGCCGGGAAGTAGAACAAGGACTGAAGAAGAAGAATCGCAGTCAGATGAAGAACCAGGCCATGAAGCGGCCCTTCCAACAGATGGGTAGAGGAGGCCCAGTTAGAGCTACAAGAGCCCTGATGACCAAACGACCATTTCAACCAGCCCCTCTTCAGGTGATCCGACCTTCTCAAGTATGTAACTACTGCCAAAAGTCCGGTCACACTCAGGAGAATTCTCGTAGGGAAATGGGCTATGCCTGGCATGTGGCTCTAGTGACCACATGGTGGAAGGTTATCCACAAAGAGATCAGGAACGATGACTTGGGCCTTGCTTGCACTCCCAGCACTGACAGCACAAAGAAACTCAGGACCAGTAATCGAAAGGCTCCTCTCCTTCCAAGGCAACAGGTTTTCTGCCCAGTCCAGAGGGGGACCAGAGCTACGACAAGCCGCAAAAGGGGTCAAACCTACAATCTGACAGCAGAAGCAAAAACTTCCTAAGAAGTGGTAGCAGGTAAGATTATGGTGCACCCCAAACCTATCCTAGCTCTCTTCGATTCAGGTGCTTCTCATTGTTTTATATCAGATAGTTTTATTGCATTGCATTGCATTCCTATCATATGTTTAGATAATCAGTGGGAAATTAGTATGGGGAATGGGGTAGTCATTTCCAATAGAATCTGTAAAAATTGTACAGCAAAACTACGTAACATGAAATTAGCAGTAGATATACTCGTGTTGAATACTAAAGGGTACGAGGTAATCTTAGGCATGACTTGGATCAGCAGATATCATGCGATTATTGACTGTCAGAATAAGAGTGTTATTTTCAGAATCCCGCATCAACCTGAATTCCGATTCGACGGAGAACGTAAGTCCGCCAAGAAGAAAATACAGTTGGAATGCGCTAATGCTGAGGTTAAGAAGAAAGGAATACCCATATGGAACGAATTCCCAGATGTATTTGGAGAAATTTCAAGAGTTCCACCTGACAGAGTAGTTGAATTCTCCATTGATATTATTCCAGGAATAGTTCTGATATCTAAAGCAACATATAGGATGGCGCCTACTGAGTTAGAGATTTTGAAGAAACAGCTACAGGAATATTCTGACAAGGGATTGATCAGGCGAGCACTTCACCTTGGGGAGCTCCGGTATTATTAGCAAATAAGAAAGATGGTGGTAAGCGTTATGTATTGACTACAGAGAGTTAAACAAAGTTACTATCTAGAACAAGTATCCATTGTCTAGAATAGATGATATATTTGACCAACTTCACAGAGCTCGTGTGTTTTCAAACTTAGATCTACAATCGGGTTATCATCAGTTGAAAGTAAAGAAAGAGGATATTCAGAAAATAGCATTCAGAACTTGCAACGGTTATTAAGAATTCCTAGTCATGCCCTTCGGAGTAACCAACGCTCCCGCAGTCTTTATGGATCTGATGAACCGGGTTTTCTCATCATATTTGGACATATTTGTCGTGGTCTTCATTGACGATATTCTGATATACTCCAAGAGTGGTAGAGAACACGCAGAACACCTGAGAATTGTGTAACAAGCACTCCGACAAGAGCAACTACATGCCAAGCAGAGCAAGCGTGAGTTCTGGTTAGAAAATATAGCATTCTTAGGTCACATGGTTTCGAAAAAATGAATCTCTGTGGACCTAATAAGGGAAAAACCGTGCACGAAAAGTGTATATTTTGAAATCACGAGTTAAAAGTGTGCGTTTTGGCTTCCTCGATACTTCCGTTATAGCATAGAGGCTAACAGGTTGAACCCACTTCATAGAAGCTTTACCGGTCTATTGACGTGTGTGTTAACGGTTTTTCTATGTTTTGAAGAATCAAAAGAAAAGAAAACAAAAGTGAAAACAAAGAAGTGGGAAATATAGAAAAGATGGTTTTTGTGATTTTTGATATATTGTTAAAACAAAGTAAAAAGAAAAGAAACTCATAGCTAATAACTATTAATGGCTCCACTAACCATGCGAACCTCTTAGTAATAGTTGCCTCACATGTATCCTTGGCCATCACTAGTCCTTGGTTCAAGAGCGTTTTAAAGTATGACCCATAAGATAACTCATCACATCCAACTCAACAAACAAGTACAAGCTACACTTAAACCATCAAAACTATATAAGAGCAAGCATGAAATAAAGTAATGTTAGCTTGTTAGAGAGTTAGGATGTTAGAGTATTAGAAATCATGAGCCATCAATGGCTCTTGCAAGAGCAAGGCTAAGTATAGGCTATTAAATTCATGTGGATTATCAAGTAAAAATTTAGCAAGTTATTGGTTAGCAGTTAGTTGCCATGAGAGAAAATTAGCTAAGCATGTAAAAGGAGTTGAGAGAAGAAAACAAGTAGAAATAAAAGAGAACCTTTCATAGAGTGTCACCCTCCATTACAAGCACTCTTACTTTCATCTTATGTACTACTCTCTTTCCTATTATAAGATCTACTAGAAATAAAAAATATAAAAGAGAAAGAAGAAAACAACTAACCTGAACTACCCTAAAAACTACATACATGGAGAAGAAAAAAGCCTAAAACTCTCCTCAAAACTCCTCCCTCCTGAGTTCTAGAAATCCTAGAGTATTTATAAGCGAAAAGGGCACCAGGGAGAGTGTACGGAGCTGCGCGTCGTCAAATCTTAACGTGCGGCTCCACACAAGAGCCGCGGAAACGCGGCTATGGCTTTGCATGCGACGCCGCTTGCCACGCGCTGTCACTTCGCCCCCTATTTGCTGTACTTCCTGTTTTTTGAATATGGGCACCCGGTTTTGACAGATTCACCCTCCAAAGTCAATGGTTATATGTGTAGGCTTTAAATCACCAAATAAATGGGATTTTGGGCTCCTTCATTTCATGCCATGACCTAGAAACACATAAGAAAATGATTATTAGCAATATTTTATATAAAATAAATGTGAAGATGTATGAAATATGCAATATTAGAGACTAATCAAGACCCCAGGAAAATTCAGGTAGTGAAACACTGGGCAATTCTAAAACAGTAACTGAAATTAAAAGTTTCATCGGACTAGCCGGATATAATAGAAGATTTGTGCAGGACTTCTCTAAAATTGCAGCCGCATTAACAAAGCTCACCTAAAAAGGTGAAAAGTATGTGTGGAAGAAAATGCACTGTAACATTGAGCAATTGAAGGATAGACTGATGTCAGCTCCAATTTTGAAGACTCCCTCAGAAACGGGAGGGATTGTTATATATAATGATGCATTCGGAAAAGGCTAGGATGTGTACTAAGTAACATGGACATGTTATAGCTTATGCATTCAGGCAGTTGAAACAACACGAGAGAAATTATTCAACACATGGCTTAGAGCTGGCAGTGGTGATATTCGCACTAAAGATCGGAGGCATAGCAACTAGGAGACAAAGTATTAATCTATATCGACCACAAAAGTCTCAAATATACTCTCACACAGAAGGAACTGAATATGAAGTAAAGACGGTGGCTTGAACTAATGGCAGACTATGACATAGACTTGTAGTATCATCCTGATAAGTTCAATGTAGTGCCTGATGCTTTAAGTAGAAAACCGGAAAATAATACGTTGATACAACTCACTCATCAAAAAGAATTACTCCGGGAGATTATTAAACTAGACTTGATGATAATAAAAGGAATCAGTGAGTCGAGTCAGATAATGACTTCAGATTCAGCCAACATTGATGGATGAAATCAAAAAAGCACAGAAGGGAGATCCCAGATTGCAGAAATTCAGAGCTCAAGTGGAAGCTGGATTAAGATCTGATGTCCGTATTCATTCAGATGGTGCTTTATATTTCTGTAACAGAATCTGTGTGCCATAAGGGGAAGTTCAACAGAAAATCTTGACAGAAGCGCACAATTCAACTTATTCTATACACCTAGAGGAACTAAAATGTATAGGACTTAAAAAAACACTTCTGACGGATGTAATGAAGAGAGTGATCGCCCAGTATGTGGCTAAGTGTTTAATTTGCCAACAGATAAAAATAGAACACTAGAGATCAACCAGACTTCTACCCTTATCGATACCGAGTGAAAGTGGGAACATATTACGATGGATTTTGTTACAGCTTTGCCCCACAGTCTAAAAGGTAACAAACGCGGTATGGGTAATCATCATATATCATCTCACTAAATCAACTCACTTTTACCATAGAATAGGACGGTCAACAAAAGTTCTAGCAGATAAATATATAAGAGAGATAGTTCGTCTGCATGTAGTTCCAGTAGTATTGTGTCGGACAGAGATACAGGATTCTCGTCACATTTCTGGAAAGTCTCCAAGAGAGGTTAGGGACTCGTCTGAAATTCAGCACTTCTTATCATCCTCAAACAGACAGACAGTCCTAACGAACTATTCAAATTCTTGAAGATATGTTGCGAGCCTACATGATAGAACTCAAGGGATCATAGGAGGACCATCTTCATTGGCAGAGTTTTTTTTATAATAACAGTTATCAGGCCAGTATCAAAATGGCTCCATTTGAAGCTTTATATGGTATAAAATGCAGGTCACCGGTATGTTGAGACAAGATCGATGAATGAATACTCTTAGGACCGGATATCTTAGTTTAGACTACAGACAAAGTCAGTATTATTCGAGATCACCTTCGGGCAGCACAGAGCGGACAGAAAAGTTGGCAGATACTAGCAGTAGGCCGTTCAGAGCAGGTAAACATGTATTCTTGAAAATATCTCCGACCAAGGAAGTGATCCAATTCGGTACTCGCGTTACCGATCCGAGATACATTGGCCCGTTCGAGATTCTCGATCATGTGGGAGACATAACTTATTGATTGGCATTACCGACATAACTAGAAAGGGTGCACAATGTATTCACATATCATAGCTAAGGAAATATGTCAGAGATGAAAGTCACATTCTAGACCAATTGAATTAGAACTGTAGCCAAATTTATCATATACAGAGCAGCCAATGGCCATTCTGGACAGAAGTGTTAAGACTCTGAAGAATAAGACAATACGTTAGTTCTAGTTTCTTAGAATAGGCATGCTTTGAGAGGAGCTACTTGGAACAAGAAGATATTATACGTGAACATAACCCTCAATTATCATGTCATAGTTGGTAAAATTCTTTCTCTATCATTATGTGTTCATCTTCCCCTTATTGAAATTTCTAGGATGAAATTTTTGTAAGGTGGATGGAATGTGAATGTAACACCCTGTCTCCAGAATATACCTAAATATGTTTTCTGATTTTTCAATTGTATTTTCCCATTTTTCTCCTCGTATTTATTTTTATTCTGTGATTGTTTATATTATTATTTTGTATCGGATCCAAATTTTGAGACTTAGAGTTAACCCTAGTCTGGACTCGTGACCCGATCCCAGTGTACTGCTTGATTTGACCTTTCTGACAGTCAAATTTTGACCGATTTCAGTTTCAAATATTATTTTTAATATTGTTGATTTTTCATGATTTTCTGCAATTTTTAAAATTATTCTGCAAATCTTCAAAATCAGTGACGATCGGTTGTCGCCAACCAATTCTCAGATTTTTTTAATTTACAAAAAGAGTTGAATTTCTAGAAACTGCTTTCGCATTATTCCTCAGAATCATATTTCTACTTAATACATTTTTAGAGATTTTTTTGAATGTATCAAAATTTGTTCGAATCTGGTATCGACCAGTATCGTCGGTTGATTTTAGGATTTTTAAATTGAAAACGGGATTGAGTTTTTGAATCCGATTTTCAACATGTACCTCAGTATAATTTTTATTATTTTTGAGAATTTTGGGAGATGTTTCTGAAATAGTTAAAATTTGACCGATTAAAGTAATAACTTGGTTTTTCCCGAATCTAGGAGTTTGATCTGATATTTTTTTTATTTTTCTTTCTTTTCCTTTCTCTTCCTTTTCCTTCCTCTTCTCTTTTCTTTTCTTTTTTATTTTTCTATTTTTCTTATTTTTTCTCCATCACACAAAAAATATCTGGATCCACTCCTCTCCTCCCTAGACGCGAAGCTCGCCCTAACCAGACACGGAGGTCGCTGAGTTGTGATCCTTAGCTCCCTATGGCCAGATGCGAGGCTCCTTTTTCCTTCCCCTATAAAAATCCCTCCCTTAGCTAAATCTCTTATCTCCTTTTCATTTTTCTTTCTCTCCTACTACCCATTCTTCCTCCTCTCTCTGTGAACGGTCGCCTCCACCAACACCCGTGCTTCCAGCTTTGGCATCCAGCTCTAGCCAAGCCCCCACGGTGGCGGTCTACTTCTGGCGCCTCCTAACTCTTCCCTCTTCCAATTTCCCCCATTCCTCCCTCTCAATTTCATTTTAGTTTCTTAACCATCTCCTTCCATTCATCTCACCACCACCTCCACTTCCCAAATCTGACTACCCACCACCCAAATTCAACTCCCCAACACCTTCTCCTTCCTCCTAACACCTCCAATTTCACTTCTCCTCCATCAATTTCTCGACCACCACCATCAATATCAACTTCACCTTCAATTCATCACCTTCAACTCACCACATCTCCCCTCTCCCCTTGATGGCTGACCACCACCAACTCTGACAGGCCGCGCGCTGCCTCCCCTCCACCTGGTCGCACGACCATCACCGCCTGTGGCCCCGCCAGGCTCACGGCCTGGCTGTGAACAGGCCAGGTCGTGGCCTATCTCTCTTTCTCCCTCTCTCTTCTATTATTTCCCTCTTTTTCTCTCTCTCATCCCTAGTTCCTCTATCCTAAAGCTAACAATGCAGTGCATGTGTGTATTTTCGACTTCCCGGAGTTTCAATGCATTGGGTGGACTTAGGAGAGTGTTCTCGCCTTATTTATTGGATTTTCCCCGCTTTGTCGGGTGAATTGTGATATTGAGAATTTATGTAAATTACCGTGTTGGGTTTGTAATTGTATCGGGACACATTTGTATCGGTGATTTTATGGATTTTATTTATATATGTGGATATGTATTGTATCCGTGTGTTATTTGTACTAGTGGGACGAAGACGAAGACTTGTAATAGTGTAGGAAATTTCTTGTATGTTGTAATGTTTTGTATTCCAAATTTATTGAAAATTTGGTCGACCCTGCGCGATCGTAGCCTTCGGGCTCAGCCTCCAAGCTTAACCGCTTTGCGGTTTTATATTCAGTCTTCGGACTTAACCCTGGGCTTTTTACAGCTCCGCTGGGAGGCGAGCTTAGCGCTCAGTGCTTAACCGCAAACTCGCCCGAGCGTAGCTTCGCCGCGTGCGTGTGGATTCACTGCGAGCGTAGCTTCACCATGAGCGTTAAGCTGTGTATTCATACATCGGTTCCGCTGTGAGCATCTAGATGTCCTGCGTGTGTGGCTTCGCCACGTGCATTAGCTCCGTCGAGAATGAGTTAGCATATAGCGTTGCACATTGGCTTCGCCAGAAAAGTAGCCCCGTCGTGTGTTGTGGCTCAGTTCCGTCAGACACGATCGAGCTATGCCCCAACTTCTCCAAGCCCCGCCTGGATAATTAATAGATTAATTTAATATCATTAATATTATGGTTGTGAAGAGTTTGAAACGTTTTCTTGTACCGTTTCTTGGTATCTGTTCTGCTTTTCTAAAAACTATGTTGTTTTCAGAGTTTGTACCGATTTCATGTATTTGTATCGTTTTCTCGTATTTCATTATGCATTAGTATAATACTTGTTATGTTGTCACTTAACACCAATAATTGACATATTATCACCTTGGCACTTGACACCTGTCATACTTTTCACTTGACTCATGATTCCCACATTATGGAATTGAATAACTGTTATCATTTTATACTCTTGCACTCGTACTCCGGTACTTGGCATGCTCCTGTTATTTCTGTAAACTAATAATTACATAATAAGCGTTAAAAAGGACAACTTTCATCAGGTCGGGGAAAACTGATGGATATCAATATGTGTTCGTATTTACAGTGGTATTAGGTATATTATACAACCCAAAATTTTGGTCTAGCTAAGAGCCTCCAGGTGTTCCGAATGCTGTGCTGGCACCCTACTTGTTACTTTCTTGAATGGGCATATAAATAAGACCCTTCTCCTTCCTACGCCTTGCGGTAGGTTCCGTATTAGCAACGGAACATCCTGGGTTGTTGTTCCGGGTATGCACGGGGCTCACTGTAAACATTATTTGTTGATATCTCCGTTGGTTTTCAATAACAATCTCGACTTACTCAAATGTGGATGTATGTGTGTTGGGACGCTAATACATATGCCTAGACATATGGATAGGACGAGTAATAATAATAAAATAATAGGACTAACAATATATGAATTATTTATGCTTTGTCAGTTTTATACTTTAGGCAATCCGGGTTGTATAAACTCAAAGTATGGTGATATGAGATAGGGTATATAATGAGGTTTTCTTATTTAGATTATTTCTTTGACGTACTAATCTCGTGAATCTATGGCTGAGCCTGTGCAGCTTATTTTGTCACTTTTGCATGCTTGTCTGACTGTTCACGACACTTTTTCGTGTTATACTTTCCGATTTGATTTTATTGATACACATGTGTGCATGTGCATGCATTTGGCTTCATCTTACCGCTCATTAGGTAGCTTTCTGACTCCCCTGGACCTTTATGTTCAGATCTTGAAGCTTGGACAGAAGTGGAGCCCTTTGCTGAAGATCAAGCTTTCTTCGTGGAGCAGGCCGACTAGTTGCAATTCCTCTCGTTCCTGACTCTCCTCATTGGCTCACTGATTTTCTTTCAGCTCGTGAACATCTTTTTGTTATGTTCATATTGTAAATCTTACGTTTGCACCTCCGGGGTGATGTAATATACATGTAATATTATCACGTCTCGTGATAACTTTGTAATTGTTCTACTTATGTTGGAATGTATAAAACACTACGTACTTCCGTTCTCTGATTCTACATGTACTGATGCTTGCGTATATATGTGAGGGTACCTCCGTCCTGCGTATATACATCGTAGTAACGTTTCCGCACCGCGGGTTCGGGATGTTACAAAAATTATAAGTATCAGTCTGCTATAGAATCTCACAAGTGGTTGCAGAACCTCGTGATAGATGATGAGGTGCTGATTAGAGTGCACCCGGAGGTTCCCACTAAAAACTTTGAAGAAGCTCCATACTCGACGCAAGGGTCCATACATGATATTGATGAGGTATGGTTCCAGTGCCTACGAGCTTGATATCTCAGCGATTTTGAGATTAGCTCGGTGTTCAGCATCGAGAACCTGACTTATTATCTCACTTTCATAGGCCACAACGGCTTTCAGTTTGTCTGTTACAGCCATCACTGCTGAGGAGACCCACCACTGAGGAGTTTGTGCAATCCTTCTCGGTTGAATTCATCATTCATGTCATTGTCATTCACTAGTGGCGAATTTTTCAAAGCCGGGAGAATTGATGGGAAGTAGGCTTTTATTTTGTTTAGTCTATTTTCCTCTTTGTTTTAGGCTAGGCTCATTTTTTCTCCATATTTTTAGTCTCATATCGATTATGATGGGAGTCGGCTTTTGAAGGAGGCCTATATAAGGCCAAGACTTGTAGTTGTTTTTCAGTTCAATTAATTAAGAAAATATTAAGTTTTGTATTGTAATTTTGCTTTGTGTAAATCTCTGCATGGTGAAGTGCTGAGTGGGAGAGCGATCTCCTTGGTGTTGAAGCCAAAACCAATCATTATCTCCAAACTCTAAATGTCTTCCCTCTTTCTTCATCTCCATCTCCATTCTACATCAAGAAAGCTCTAAAAACTTTTGTAGAGAAACTTGAAGAAATTTGAAAGTGTAAAGCTCTATAAACTCTTGAAAAAAACTTTGTAAACTTGTTCTAAAACTATTATTTAAAACTCTCCAAAATGATCTAAATTATAGCAAAAATCTAATTAGGAATAACAAAAATATTTTGCTAAAATTATGCAGAAAAAGTCAATGAGTTTGCGACAGTCAGCGGTTATAAATGACATTATTTTTGAAATTTAGAATTCTGTTAAGAAAATCTGCACTGGTTGTCGAAAACATAGTCGATAGTCCAATAGAGAGCTGTCGAAAGTCAGAACTAGTTGTTACTTACTAGAAAACGCTATCGAAAGAAAAAACATGAGCTGTTGAAAGCTCCTGTCGATAGGTGGTGAGAAACACTACTTTGGTTGTCGAAAGTGAGACTATTCTGAACTTTTCTGAGCTCTCTGTAAAATATTGCAGAAAGCATATACAGATATGTGGAAAGTTCTCAGCCCAAAAATACAGAAATATGCACACTGAGTATCTTTTTTCGACAGTGTTTACACGGGCTGTCAAAAGCACCTCAGTGAAATTGATTTTTTTAACACTTTTGTATAAAATCAATTTTAACTCTATAAATCACATAAAAAATAAGTTTTTGAGATATAATAAAGCTCTAATATGTATGGATGTACTCCACTACATATTTCAAACATTAAAACTTATTTTGAGATTTTATAAAGAATAAAATTGATTCAAATCAAAAAAGCTTTGAAACTTGTTTTCGATAAAAATAATATTTGTATAGAATGGAAAAACTCTTTAACTATCAACGAGAAGCTGTGTGTTTATCAAGATGAGCTGCTAAATCTACAAACTAATGCTTTAATACAAATTATAAACTTACAAATGTAAAATTCATAATCTTGACATGTGAAGTCTTCATTATATCTTCAAATGAATTCAACTTTATTTGGCGTCAATCTTCAACAAAAGATATTCTAAATAGTATTGGTTGAACTTGAGCTTCACAATATGATCTTGAGCCGTTTGTATCTTGATAAATAACTTGTGTATGCTTATTATAACTTCATAATCATAAGTTCTAACTACATGAGTTAGAAATCATCAAAACACTTAGTTGATTGAACCTTTAGATTAGCCATCTCAACCTTTGGGTCAACATATAGATTTAAAATATTCAAAACCTTATAACCGAATCAAAAGAGAGAAACAGAAAGCGAGAATAAGAAACATATTCCACTTGAGATTCAAATCAAAGAAAAGGAGAGAATTTGCAATCTCAAAATCAAAAGTTCTTCACATTTTTAGTATATATATTTGAGCGAATGGCGGGAGTGATGTCTTAAGTTCGATCGATGATAGACCCTTTGAGAAGAAAAATTAGTGAAGGCATATATGGGTTAAGACTGGTTCTGACTTAAAAAAAAAATTATGACCTGTGAAATGGTGTATTGTGAACATGTGAGATAGCTAGAATGCCATATATCTCGTGAAGGTTCATTTATGATGAGAGAAACCAAATATTTCCATGAAAGTATCAATATAATTCGAGAAAATGTGGAACTTAAGGCGAAAAATTGCAGCCGGAAATAATTTGGTTTACATGATGATGAAGCTTCTTCCTTTTTGCAAATTCATACCAAAACTTTTATGTAAACTTATACTTTTTTTGATAATCATGTAAACTTATACTTAGCGTTCAAAAATTCAAGCAAATGAATTTATTGTTTTTAGCAAATTCATGGGTGAAATGATCTTTGCAAAATCACCTTTAGTAGCATGCCCAAAATCATAAATGTATGTATACATGCCACATCTATGCAGCAAAGTAAACTTAAGCCCTCTAGGGTTTAGGATTACCTCATGAAATGGAGGAGTTCAATATACAAGGTGTGGCAACACCCAAGGATCCAGCTCATGTATATTTATATTTTACTTCAAGGATGGCCCTTTGGTGGAGGAGATGAGAATCTAAATAGAGATATTTCTCTCCTCTCTTCTCTCTCTGTCTTATGTTTGGAGGCACTCAATGCTGGATGTCTTCATCCCATATAGGGAAAGATTTAGTCTCCATATTTATAGGCATAGGGGTACACTAGACAACAGGTAAGAAACCATAACCACAACCCTAATAGGGGTGGCGTCAAGATTTAGGTACCTCCCACTACTCACCCCGGCACCACTCACTACCCTGTTTGCTAGCTTGGGCTCAAGTTGGACATTGGAACACGTAAGGGGTCGGGTGTGGGCATGAGTTCTGGTTAGGACCGCGTATTTACTTGATGTTAGAAAAGGGTGAGCCTTGAGGGGGCTATGTGAAGTGAGGAGATGGTTGAGTACATAATCATATTCAGGTCAATATGAAGAGCTGCTAAATTTATGCCTTGTGTACTTCACAGGACATGTTTCCTATAAGAGTCAAACGGAAAGTATTCTCTAGTTGAATAGATCTGTCTAGGACAGTTTTGTACAGAACAAACTATTGCCCAGGTGATTGTGCAATTTTCTGATCAAATGCAGGAGCAAGGCAGAGAATATTAACCGATCACTGGTTAGTGATACCCTGGTGCATTTTCATTGCGCAAGGGCAAATTTTGGGTTCTCTGTTTTGATGTGGTCTTAAGTTTTCTCTGGGATTTTGTAGGAGACCTCTTTGGGGGCTCTTTAGGGGCTCTTTAACAAGTTTCGGTGAGATTTTCACAGGAATTAGAGAGCTCTTCTAGATAGGCTCTCTTAGGATATTATAGGTTGAGGGTCTTGGTGAGTTCTGTGCAATTTAATTACTTGAATTATCACAATTCTACGACGAACTTCTAAATTATCAAATAACTACAGTAAAGAATTATTTTTCCAGTTTCCCCAAAACGACGTTAACTGGTTATATAAAGTGTTCATGTGATGAGCACGTGATGGCCCCACAAATGGCAACTAACTGAAGGTAGTTATTGAAAAAAAAAAATCTTTGTAATAGTTATTTGGGAATTGAAAACTTCATGGTAGTTTTCTGGGAAAAGCATAATAATCATGGTTTTGAGAAATTTGCCTAACTTATTTATAACAGCCTTTGATATATAGTATCTCTCTCCTCCTTTGCGTGCTTTCATGATGAAGCACATTCAGTCATTATATGTTTTTTTGTGATTTGTAATTTCCTTGTGGATTTATTCCTATACTTTATTAGGCATTTTTTGTTGTGCCAAACCTCATGGAATCCATGTGTGCTCTTTTATGGTCTGTGCATTCTGTCTGCACTATCCATATACTGTTTTTAGGTGATATCAACAGAGAATAATGGCATATGCCATGATGGTATTCAAGATGGGGTGACCTAGGTGCAATATCATAGCTATAATTGACCATACATCCTGATGGAGTGTGGTTTATGTGGCTACATCTTAATTTATGGTTCTTGGTGACAGCAGTTATGATATCTGATGATAAATATGGGTGGTGTAACGTTGGTGTCCAGTTTGAGAATCTGATAGTTTTGTGTTAGTACACATTTAGGGCCTTTGCAATTGTTGTTCCCAATACGTTTTTCAAGAATAGGTCAGGCTTTTCAGTCAATCTTAATGCGAGTTAACTGGTTTGTGTTTCAAAATATTATCTTCTCATTCTATTATTTGGATCAGCGTGTTCTCAAGTCCTAGCTGTTCGAATAAAAGGCCCGTGGGCGGGTCGGGACTCTATTGGGCACCCATAGCGGGCTAGACCCGATAAGAATTGATAAAAGATCTCATGAGAATAAGATAAGATAATCTTGATTTGAAATTCAAATCAAGATTGATTTGGATCTATTAGTTATTGTTGGATTACAACTCTATCTCCTATGATCTTGTTGTAGATGAAGATTATAACTCTATCTCCTAACATCTATATAATCTTATGAGAACTAGA
This sequence comes from Agave tequilana, assembly GCA_038442645.1. Lineage (NCBI taxonomy): Eukaryota > Viridiplantae > Streptophyta > Magnoliopsida > Asparagales > Asparagaceae > Agave > Agave tequilana. The sequence goes on along the minus strand of JAVJIF010013972.1, from coordinate 37,398 downwards.
TGATTAGTGATCTTCTTCCACGTTACTAAGAATTCTCTTTTCCTCTCCACCTCACCAAGGAGATTCATCATGGTACTTGAGCTGTGGATTTAAGCGTGGTCGTTCTTGAAACGTCCACCAACCGCCGAGGATCGAGACGACGACAAAGAGCGGGATTGAATCTACTACTGCTTCCGTTGAGATAATCTTAATCCCTCTCCTCCATGTTTAGTATATCCTAAATTTTACATTGGTATCAGGGCTTGCTTGTGTGGGTTAATAAATTAAAATCAATCTGAGAGATTTTGCCTCCTATGCTGGACTTCGGCAATCTCAGGGATTTCATTCCCTTTTACAAATCTAGAGAGTTGATCTTCCTTGAGCGAATCAAAGAGATTTGCCCTTTTGGGCACACATAGGGAGTTTTACTCCCTTATACAAGATTAGCGTCCGGCGCTACAGCAGCTAGCAGCACCCGTAGGGGCTGGTGCCGCTGCTATGGACGACTAGCAACGCTCCTGGGTACTGGTGTCACTACAAGGATGGCAGTGCATTTGGGGGCGCTGCTGGTTGTTGCACGGTTGGCAGCCCCTTGGGGGCTGCTGCCATCGTAGCCGTGATTGGGAGCGCCCACAGGCAGTACTGCCACGGCTGGGAGGGCCCACCGGAGGCGTTGCCACAGCTGAAAACGCCCATAAGCGGCGATGCCACTGGTAACATATCCCTGCGGGATTCTAGGTGTTGGATCCTAAAGTACTACTCCTTGAGCTAGGTCTGGTTTGGAGCAGCCCTTATAATAATTAATTTTTGATATGCTTATATTATTAAGTATACTTTATTTGAGTGAGAGTATAATTGAGATTTGTTTTATGCTCCTATGCATATTTTGCGCAACACCTAAATTAAACTGATAGTAAATATTTGATATAAATGATGCTTTTGAGTTTGACGATCTTTCGATTTTTATCATGTATGAATTGTTTGTTTAAAATTAGGATGTTTGCTACAAAATAAAAATTATATGTATGTGCTAATAATAAAACCTTTCTTTTTTTGCTCATCTAAAATGACCCAAGAATATCATTGCTGACTTGAACTAAGGAGAGAAACTGGACGGTGACAATTATGACATATGACACTGCAAGGTACAGTATCTCCTCGATGAGCAAGTGCTTTTGAAACCCTGACGCAGTCTATGGATGCGCCCCCAGAGGAGGGTAGCGGTTCACAGCACCGACACGATACTGAGACATATGCAAAATGGGCCATAAGTTGTGAGCACTTTGTGATACTGAGCAACATGCATAATGATTTGATCAGCGCGTTCAAGGACTATAAAATTGCTCGCGAAATGTGGAATGCACAGAAACTCAAGTTTGGTGAAACCTTTGCTACGAGATTGCGTGCGTTAACTCTCAAATTTGACTCTCATAAGATGAACCCAAATGAGAATATAAAACAACATCTTTGGCAAATATCATCCATGATTCACAAACTCAAAACAACTGGAAATAGCTTGAGTGATGAACAATAAGTCCAAGCTGGCATCTATTCTCTGCTTGACACTTGAGAGCAAATCAGACTTAATATAATGCATAATGAGGATATTAAGACGTTTGATGATCTTTTGCGTCATTTGGAGCTTGAAGCTGAGACCTTGAATGCGGTTAAGACTAATGACTCATCTTATCTACTTAGTCTGTTTCGCGCAAGCCATCTTGGCTGAAGTGTAAGAAAAGTAAGACGAAAAGATTGAGAATCTTGAACTTGCGCCTGAAAAGGCTAATTCTACCATGTACAAGAGAGGCAAGTGTGGTGGTAAGAAGGGCAAAACTAGTACACCGTGTTTTAATTGTGGTAAGAAAGGATACTTCGCTCATGATTGCACTGAGCTGAAGAAATTACTCCCTAACTTGAGTTCTTACTTCATTTTTGTTACTAGCCATGTCATGGTAGCTCATCCATCCTCTGATTAGATTGTTGATTCAAGAGCAATCGAACATGTAGCAAGGGATCGAGTTTGGCTCGTGGAGTATCGTCGAATATCATCGTGTAGCAAGGTCTCTTCATGGGAAATGGTGATAGCGTGGATGTACTGGGTATGGGTATCTACAAGTTAGACTTACGCGGAGAACGCACATTGTTAATTCATGATGTCCTTTATGCTCCTGATGTTCGAAAAAAACTTGTTATCGGTTACTGCTTTGCTTATGTTAGGATTTCATTTGTCTTTCGAAATAATGGTGTACGAATATTCCGTGGAACCACTTTTATAGTAGTGGCTTTATTAGTAATGGATTATTTATTTTAAATATTTATTATTCAAATAATGATTCTAGTTTCTTTTTGACTACTGCGGATAATTCTGTAACTTGACATGCTAACGTTGGCCATATTGGTCAAGAAAGGATGAACAAGTTAGCTTAAGATGGCCTATGAGGCAAGGTCACTAAAGTTAGCTTGCTTATTTTGGAACATTGTTTATCAAGCAAGTCGAGTTGGAAGCCATCTGGCAAAGCCACAAAGGCATTTTCACCGCTTTAATTAATTCATTCTGACATCTGTGGTCCAATGAGTGTGAGGGCACATCATGATGCCTCTTATTTTATTACATTTATAGATTATTATACTCGCTATGGCCATATTTTTCTGATCTCCCATAAGTCAGAAGCATTAAATTGCTTTAGATGTTACTTGAGCTTGGTTGAGAATCAGAAGCATGGAATAGTGAAAGCTGTTCGTACTGACCTATAAGGTGAGTATTTATCTGAGATGTTTAAGCAACTCTGTAATAAAAAAGTGATTAAAAGATACTTGACGATTTCTTACACTCCGCAACAAAATGGTGTAGCAGAGAGACGAAATTGTACTTTCTTAGACATGGTTAGGTCGATGATGGACCATTCCAAACTGACCAATATCCTTCTGGGGGATGCTTTGTTGACAACAGCCTACATCCTTAATCGTGTGCCCTCCAAATCTTTTCAACAATGACATATAAGCTTTGGACAGACAGAGGCTTGAGTTAAGCTACATGCGCCTATGGGGGCAGCCAGCTGTGTTCACAACTCCCATACATATGAGAAACTTGATCCTAGAGCAAATAAGTGCATATTCATTAGATACTTTGATGAATCCAAAGGATATGTGATGCTTGGTGAACAACCAGATGGAATAATTACCGAAATTGAGTCGCGTGATGTGGTTTTCCTCGAAGAGGAATTCCAAGAAAATAGGATATCGATGACATTGATAGATTTCTTTGAAGTGGATGTGTAACGCCCCGCTCCCGTAGGTACGGGGACGTTATGGCGACGTACATACGCGAGGTGAAAACAACCTCACGCGTACGTTAAGCCTCAGTACAGTACAATACCTCCATATAGAAAATGATTTTAGAAACTGAAATCAGCTCAATTGGATTACTACGGAGGTCAAATCAATTTTGTACGTCGTATCGCGTACCGATACGGTGATACGTACACCGGGGAGCAGGGGGTTACAGGATGAGTCACAGAAGGCATTCCTAATCTTGCTCAAGAAGATGACATTGACTTGTTGCCTGGTGGGAGTGTGCCTTCGAGTGTAAGTGTACCATTAGGGAGTGATTCCGAAGCTACACTTTTGGGTAGAAGCCAGCATGGAAACATCCCTCATCGTCACTTTGAGACTGAGGGGAAAATTTTCATGTATGCTTCGCTAGAGGCTGATGAGCTTAAAACCTATCAAGAGGTTATGAAATTCCTAACTTCTGAGGAATGAAAACTTGCTATGCAAGATGAGATGAATCCATGAGAAAGAATCAAGTCTGGGACTTAGTACATCTTCCACATGGGTGTAGGACTATCAGAAACAAATGTGTTTTAAAAGTCAAACACAATGTAAATGATTCCATCGAAAGGTATAAAGCTCGATTTCTGGCGAAAGGCGAGGAACCCTCTCACCGGTAGTGAGTTTGCCTCCACTCGCTTAATTCTTTCTACTGTCGCTCATTTAGATTTAGAACTTTACCAAATGAATGTTAAGACTGCATTTCTCAATGGAGAGCTGAATGAGAGATATATATGGATCAACTTGTTGGCTTTGTAGTGAACGAGAAAGAACACAAAGTATGCAAGCTCTAATGATCCATCTATGACCTAAAGCAATCATCCAGTTTATAGTATTTTGAATTCCATCGAGTCATTATTTCTAACGGGTTCGCAATGATTAAACAGGACCATTGTGTGTATGTTAAATGGTCCAAGGGTAATTTTCTAATTCTCTTTTTGTATGTAGATGACATACTTTTTAGTTGGAAATGGCAAGAAGATTTTATCACGCAGAGCTGGTGACCCTCAAAGTTTGAGATGAAGGATATCGGTGAAGCAAGTTATGTGCTCAAATTTATGATCCTAAGAGGTCGTTCTAGGAGACTTCTCGATTTGTCACAAAAGACATATATTAAGTAGGTACTCGAATGATTTCAGATGCAAGCTTGCAAGCCTATTGTCACTCCGGTCGAGAATGGTAGTACCTTGAGTTTTAGCAGGTGTCCTTAAACTTCAGAGGAAAAAGAGCAGATGGCATGTGTTCCCTATTCAAACATTGTTGGAAGCTTGATATATGCTATGATATGTACTGGGCCAGACATTTGCCACACAGTTGGCCTTGCCAGCTGGTTCCAAGCAAATTCTGGCTTTGCTCATTGAAAACCAGTGAAATGGATATTCATATACCTCAAAGGAACAACTGACTACATGCTATGATACCAAGCACAAGACTTGTGCTTAGTTTGGTTATAACGATGCCTACTAGGGTGGTAACCCTGATGAGCGCAAGTCTACTTCAAGTTATGCTTTCCTGCTAAATGGCGAGGCCATTACATGGTGCAATAAGAAGCAAACTATTGTTGTATTATCCACTATGGAGGCAGAATACATTACTGGTTTTGCGGCTGCTCAAGAGAGTGTTTGTTGAGGAGATTCCTTCGAGAGTTTGGCATTGTCCACGTGCTGAGGAGTTTGTCACTATATATTACGACAGTTCAACTACTATTGCCTACTTTAAGGACCCCAAGTATCATGCGAAAATCAAACACATATACAAAGATACCATTTTGTCCGCCAACATGATTGCACGAAAGGAGGTGATCCTGAGACACATTTCTACCAGTTGCATGGTTGCTTTCCCTTTGACTAAGCTGATGGCTTGTCATGTTTATCAGGCTCATGTCAGGAGTTTAGAACTTCGTAGATTGTGATTTGTATGTGTCACGCCCCGCTTCTCAAAATACGCGAAAACGGAGTCGCGACGAAGGTCAGCGACGTATGTATGCAAGAAAAATACCCCACGCATATACGCTAAGCCTAAAGCAACCTGAACAAGCTATAAAATCTACTACGATAAATCAATATCACTGTAATATGACATATAAATATCTAACACAATGATAGCAGGAGAATAAAGGAAAGAAATGACAACTGGATATGATATAGATAGAATCAGAAAATAACATGAACAAAATAGCAGGAATACCAATAATTAAGAAGAGCGAAACTCCAGCTTCTCAATATGCATGCGATCCTCTACAAAAACCTGATCAGCAATAAATAGTCACAGATCTGGATATGCAAATCCAGAGAGTCAGAACTAGTGAATGTGTGAGAATAAACTGGAAAGTGCATGTGCATATAACATGTGAGCAGATAAAATATATATATATATACTAGAAGAGAAATGACAAGAATAAAGTAAATAAACAGTAATGTGGATAACACACAGTAAAGTATGTGTCCAGTCAAGTATTCAATCAGTATCTATCATGATCTATATATCAAGTGGGTAGAGATAGTCAGTACTAGAGTCGATGTCCAATCAGGTCAGGTGTAACATCGGGTGTCCAACATACATACATTTATCAGACAAAGACAATCATTTATAGTACATTATGAACAGTTTATTATTATTATGTCAGCGAATACCAATTGCCACTTGTAATAGACGCATCTCATACAACGCCTATCACACGTATCAATCGAGATCCTAAGTTATTGAAACTGATCGATTGGAGACATTGTCCATGTTTTAGGCAGGTCCTGTACATATTTGGGACACGACCTAGACTCCTGGCGCTGAACCAGGACCTACCGCAAGGTAGTTAAGGACATATATAACCTGTATAATAGGAACAAGAACAGGACGGGGTGTCAGTCACCTCCCAGGAACCTTGCAGTGGAATCTTTTTTCGGCTGCGCAACCTATATCTTAGGTCCACCCAAAATACAGACGCTGTCTCCTCCATCAATCTCCCCAAACCTAGTAGAAGTTTAATATCATTTTATTAGTTTAGCAAGATTATTTAATATGTATGTTACTTAGATCATTGGGATAAGTCGGTGATAGTCACGGTAACAACGTCAACATGTGTAATCAGGATACCGGTATAATAGGACATGTAACAAGTATAACATGAGGGTGTTGTTACCGTATACAATATTTTTCCAGCATTTTTAGTAACATGGACATTATAATTATCAGTTAAATGCTAAGTATAATCAGTTAAGTTTCTCAGGTAAATCATGATATTCAAGATGAGTAATGACCTACTAGAATGAATAGAATAATACATTCAAAGTATACAATGAACTCAGATTCTCAAGGTCATTCGTATATCCACCCTCTAAGTCACTAATAAGTAAAGTCGATCAATAGCTGTCATAAAACTCTGAACATATAATATAGTCACCGATATCAATAAAATCATTCTCATGATAACTCTATCTCCAATAACTGAAGTAGTCAAGATCAAATCATGAATATCCAACTAAACTCTCACATGTTTTACCATCAATAAGAATAACCAAATCTACTGATAATGCCACTCAGATATCACTTATATAACTATCATCATTAACCAGTTCAATCTAAAATTTAAATCTGATTATAGTCTAAATTTTATCACTAATAGTTCAAATCCTAATCAAGATCATAACTAAGGAGTGGGACACCCTCAAGCTACATGAAATCTAGAATGTCTTTATATCCAAACTCCGATATCAATAAACATCATTACTCAAATAATTTATCAGTAAATATATCCAAATAAAATACTTGCAACTAATAATCTAAAATCAGTATTATATATGATAGATCAAAAATCAAGGTAAGTTATTCTCCTATATGATCAGAATCCAACTATTATTGATCTCGTCTAAATATGAATCAAGATCCCATGTAAATCTCAACTTGACTCTAGGTCCATATCTAAATTCAAGCATCAAGATAAATCAATCTTAAGGTAACATCTTATTAAATCCATCTTTATTGTCCAAATGAATTCTCATCTGAAACATCATCAAATAATGTCCGATAATATCTTAAATAAATCTACAAATATGAACCAGGCTAATCTCAAGATCAATCCAAATCACAGTCTAAGGTATATGACAACTAGCCTAGAATCGAAGTAATAATCCTCCACACACGCAATGATATTGGTAAACACTCATATGAACTAACTAAATAGGATGAGCACTCACCGATATCTCATGAAGGAATACATGTATTTACACTGATAAAATAAGTCAGATGATCACATGAAATGATACATGTAACTGACAATAATAAATAAAGAAGTAATACAAGAGCAACCACTTACAAATATCATCTCAGTAAATTTTTGTAATATAATTACACAGTAATATAAAATTATTTATCACAAAAATTCTTGTTTAACTGAAGGAGAAAAAGAACACTCACCTGAACTCGATCCCAAGTCCAAAGCTCTGAAATCATAAGGCCCCGATAAATCTAAATAAATTATTTCAATAGAAATTGTTAGATTTTTAAAAGGATATTTTACTCGAGAGTTATAAGGGATTTTAATCTTGATTAATTAGTTTGGAGTTGAAAATATAATCTTCTGGGTCTAATGAATTTAATAGGTTTAATTTAAATCAATTTTTAATTTTTAGTGATTTTTTAATAGGCTTTAAACCATTAATAGACTTAACGGGTCTGAATTTACCATTAAGGAAAATGACTTTAAAGTGAGTGATTTGAGTTAATTTATGTTGGTATTACTTTAAGATTTTTATCATAGAAAGTAGAAGTATTGTACACTATTATTTATATTTTCTCCTTTTTGATATTTTTAACTAATTATTTTAATATGCAATTCTTCCTTCTTTGTTCATTTCTTTCTTCTTTTTTTCCTTTTTTTTTTGTAAATGCAGCAGCCCGGGCCCATCTCAGGCCCAGGTCAGACCACGCCAAGCCCAGGCCTGGTCCAAAATTTTCTTTTCTTTCTTTCTTTTTAAAACAGGCCATGGGCCCTGTACTGTGGCCTGGGCCAGGCCAGCCAGGCCGGCCCAGTTTTTAATTGGGTGTGTGCACAGTGGGCCGGCAACCCACTGTGCACCCCAATGAGTGCAGATCCGGGTGCGATCTGCACTCGGTTGGCCAGGGCACAGACCCACATAGGTCTGTGCGGCAGAATTTTTTAAAAATCTTTTGCTGTAAAAATTCTGAAAAAATATATAATTTAAAATATGCGTTGGTATATCCTCACATATATTTTAGTTAGATTTTGATGTATAAAAAAATATTGATGGAGATGATGGTATAGACATGATTTTTAATAAAACTATTTATATCAAATAAATTTTGAGAAATTAAATTATTTACTTGGATTTGATCTCCCCTATCATGTTCCTCAATCTCTACACTTCAAGATCCTTTTGTTCATGCTTTGCTTGGATTTGGGTAAGTTAGGATAAATATAATTATTATTAGGATTTAGATTGGGATTAGTTAAGATTTTTGAAAGGATTTGATAAGATAGGGTTTGGATTAGGATTAGGATTAGGTAGTTAAGACCTGGGATTTGAATTAAGATAGGATTATGAGAATTTGAGTTTTGGGTTATAGGTTATATTTGGGCTTTAGTAAAAAGAAATAAGTAATATGAAGAATAAGAAATAGAGAGTGAGCTTGCGGACTTAGTTTTGGGCTTAAAGAAAAATAGAAAATGAATGAAAATAAGTGGGCTTGGCTCATATAGGCATAGCACTAAAAGGAAAAAGAAATAGAAGGAAAAGAAGAATGGGCTGAGCCTATTGGGTTTGAAATGAAAATAATAATACTACTAATAGTGATTAACAATATCATAATAATAATTAACAATAATAATAATTACAATAATAATAATAACAATAATAATAATTGAAATCAAGAACAACTACCCATTAATAATAATTTAAAATAACTAAATATAAGTAATAAGAGTCTACAAGTCATAAATAATGATAATACTAATAATGATACTAAATCAAGTTAATTAATAATAATATGATAATAGGTAGAATCAGGTAAATATTTAAAATAATAATACGGTATTATTAAATATGGGATATTACAGTATATTTTAAGTTGATCATTTGATTCAGACATTTGTTTAATGATTATTATTATTGAATAAAATATTTTTGACTATGTGCACAGACATTAGTTATGAATAGAATTTCATAGTATGAGTATATCAACAGCCAAAGATCGACTCACTCACACGAGTGATCACCTTTGGCACTTGAAAAGCGAGCAAAAATGAGACATTGAGTTCATGACGCAAATATAGCGAGCTGAACCAATCTTTATAAAGATGTCATCTTGGTTGAAGCCAAGATATAGTCTTCTAAAGACTACACATAGATGATTAGGTCTCACAACCCATGTGGCCTGTGAATAGCCAGTTTTTGAAACCTTAACCAGGCGCTCAGAAGAGCGGGCAGGTAGTGTAGCGACTGGACTAAGATCTGTACAAAGTCAAATTGTGACATACACTCTTTAATTAAAGAGAAGTCCATCGTAGCATGTTTTTCATACTAAATGTACTTAGCGACCAAAATAAAGAAATGAAAGAATGATCCCTACTTCTTTAATTGTGTGTCCTTAAGAATCGATATAATTAGTCATCCTTTATTTCTGCTCTATATGACTTTTGATTGTATTATAAAGTAGAGGTGCACTGAATGCTACTTTGACGTGTTTTTAATGGGACATCATTGGGAAAGCAATTGCACCAGACCTAAATAATATGAGGGTGAAAGAAAGACTATTTGGTAGAACATTCATGTTTTATGATTTACTGGTAGCAAGTTGTGTCGTTATGGAACTTGCAACACAATTGTAAATATAAAATAAAGAGGTATTTGGCATAACTCTAATACATTGAGGATTGGAGGTGCCAAATAGGATGTGATTAAATGAGTCTACGGCATGACAAGATCCTTTTAAGAGATGTTCAATGCTGGTCTTAGAAGGTTTGGCATCGTTCTCTTGAAATTTTCTTGCAGGTGGCTCGACGGTCGCACGACTCAATTACCAAGTATGAATAAAATGCCTTTTTGATGGATTGAGAGTGAGAATGCATATTTTTTTTGCCCACTATGCGCGAGTAGGAGATGTTGGAATAAAAAACCCGCGGAGAGGATCAGGACTCTATTGGGCACCCATAGTGGGCTAGACCCAATAAGGATTGATAAAAAATTTCATGAGGATAAGATAAGATAATGTTGATTTAAAATTCAAATCAAGATTGATATGGATCTTGTTAGTTGGTATTGGATTACAACTCTATCTTCTATAATCTTGTTAGTTGTAGATGAGGATTACAACTCTATCTCTTAGCATCTATATAATCCTATGAGAACCAGATGATTAGTGATCATCTTTTTCCACTTTACTAAGAATTCTCTTCTCCTCTCTTTCACCTCACCAAGGAGATCCATCGCGGTACTTGAGTTGTGGATTTAAGAATAGTCATTCTTGAAACATCCACCAACCGTCGATGATCGAGACGACGACAAGGAGCGGGATTGAATCTACTATAACTACTGCTTCCGCTGAGGTAATCTTAATCCTTTTCCTCCATGTTTAGTATATCCTAAATTCTACACTAGCATTGTCTATTAATTCCACGTGCCTCCTTATAGGATAGGCCTTAAGAAAACTTAATGTAAGTGATGGATGCCCCTGTTATAGATCTGGCCCAGAAGAATAGATTCATGTAGCTGAAACAAAATATTGTTGGCAGAGGCCGTTGTTATTTCTTCGTTGTGATGCGAACTCATTTTGTCTAACACCTCATATTCAGCATTGTTGGTGTTTGACAGTATGGAACATCTCATGAAGTTTACATTGTGTTATTGAAAGATTGATCCTACAAACTTCGTTGATTTCTTGAGTTTATCAATCTTTTAGATCAGAAAACTTGACAAAGGGAGGTGCTATACATTATTTTCTGATTATTCAATTTTTTCAATAATAATCCATGTAAATTGTTTATTGCTTGAAATTTTACTTTGCAGGTCGTAATGTTTTGCTTTTTGCCATCTGATATATTTTTATTTTCTTTCTTCGAAATCCTTTAGCATGCAAAAGACAATTGAACGTTATAGGTTGCACTGCAAAGACATGAACATCAACATCACAGCAGCAGAACAGAACTTTCAGGTAGGAACTATTCTCTCACGATTTACTCTGTCCTGCTGGAACTAATGCTTTATAGGGTTTCCCTGTGATTAATTGCTGTTGAGGGCTACTTCCATTCTTTTTCACATACTGGTTTTATTGTTAAGCACTCATCTGAGGATGATAATACAAAGTAGCAACATAATGTTCTGAAAAGAGAAAGAAGGAAAAGAAAAAGGCATTAGGAAAGGATACTGTTATTTCTGTCGATCATTTGTTTGATAGAAATTTGTGCACCTATTTTCTTATAAATAGGTGCAATTTTTTGTTGCTCTTCAAGGAATCAAACTTATATATGAATTCTATGAATACCAATACTGCTTGGTCTGTGGACAAATCTCAGTGAATCTTCTCAGGTTTGAATTACAGTTTGCTTCAGAACTTAATGATGGTTGGTATAAATTTCATCCAAGCGTGAAACAAACAACTTGCACTAGTTCCACAGAAGCTAGCTATTGATATCGGATGTGGCTTAATATATCTGGTATTAGGTGTTCACTAAACTTAGATGACAGCACAATAATATGAGTGCTAACATTGTAATTGTATAGGAGGTATGGGAGGAAATTCATTGTTTGCCTTGCCTTTTATTTACATCATTCCAGTAACAAGTAACACATTTGTTGAAGTAATGAAATCTAAAATAAATTGCAAGACATCTCAATTTCTGTAATGTGCTAACAGAAGTTCTTAAAATAATTTGCATGAGAACTGCAGCAATGGAAGCAAGAAGCTGCAAGCACATCAAAGAAGATTGAACTTCTTGAATCATCGAAAAGGTCAGATTTTGATCTTTCTTATTTTTGTTTTCTTTTGCCAAAGATAACAAGCAAAGATGCTTATACTTAGCATCAATCTGAGCAATAAAAACCATTAATGCTACAGGAAGCTAATGGGGGAAAGCCTCCAATCATGTTCTTTGGAGGAATTACTTGAGTTAGAGCATCAGCTAGAGAGAAGCCTTGGCAGCATCAGAGGAAGGAAGGTACATAACGATGAAATTTGTCTATTTCATTAACTGAATCAGCACCGAAATGGAAATTTATGTCCTGACACTGTTTAACATCTTAATTTGCCTAGACTTCCTTGCTAACGGAGCAGATTGCACAGCTTAAAGAACGGGTAAACAGTTACAACCCAGTAAAATTTTAGTATAAAATGCATAGATTGTCAACTGCTTACTGAGAAATAATTCTTGCTGATTATATTCAGGAAAGACTGCTATTTGAGGAGAATGCAGCATTGCGGCGACAGGTCTTATCATTTCTACTAACCTCACAGTCCATCTGTGGATCAAAATGTTAATGTGCAATTTGAAATCACAAGTTAATAATCATTTATCTCTGTTTGAAATAGATGGGAGAGTCTCTTCTACATATGACTGCTTCGAAGGAAGCTGTTCCCAGTGACGATGCTGGAAGGCACAGGGAAGTCGGGACAGACCTGAACATTGGTTGGCCCGAAAGAGAGAGGCCTCAGTGAGGAACAACATTCATGTCACCCAAAAATGTGTTTATGTATTCAAATCAAACATATGACTACATATACCATTGTGTAATAGATAAGTGAGCTGATATGAATTTTTTTTATCCCTGGCTGCTGTAACTTTCACAAATTAGAAAGGAAAGGCAAATAATAGATCGAGATTATTCAAATGGTACTTGCTGACAATTATCATTGTGGTGAGGCTTACTGTATTGGTATATTAGAAATAATAAGATAAGAAATTTGGCTTCTTTTTCGTTTGATTCAAGATTTCGAAATTAACTGAGAAAGATAATTGGCAGAAGGGCTGTAATTGTATTTGCTCTGTGATGACTATAAGCTGGTCAATTTCAGTGCAGATTTAACCAACATTAGTAACAAAGATCACAGAAACCACATGGAATTAATGTATTGCAGTTCTATTACGTTGAAATGGGAGTGGAATCTAGATCTGCCCCGTTCTGACCCGAACTGATGAGGTCTGTCATGATCTGACAGAATTAAATTGAACAGATTCAATCTGATGCTAGACAATTCGACTCTAAACCTTTCAAGAGCCATTGAATTGAAATTTCTTTTATGACAATTCATCATCATCATCATCATCATCATCATCATCCAATTTGGGCAATACAAACTCGTGTTTATCCTCTTACTACCACAATATCACAACTCTTGAACTACAGACTGCAATATTCTTTCATTAAGAGAAATAATTAAATGACCTTATCCTGTTTCAAAATTGGGTTGATGCCCTTTCCTATTTCTTTTCTCATCATCAAGAGCTATTGATAGAGATTCAAATGGTACTAAAACAAGTGGAGAAAACCTCTACAATAGACAGGAAAAACTGGCTTTGAAACTCTCCAAAAATCTTATCTAAAGCAGCCTAAGGGAAGCCTCTTTTATAGGCATCTAAAATCTGCCCGTTGGAGGCCAACTCAGCAGTTCAGACTGCTGTCGGTCGACCGGCCAATCGATCGCCAACGGTCGAATTTCCGACCGTCGTGCCACCGGTCGACCTCCCGGTCGACTGGGGCCTGGATCCAGAGAGCAGAGCTCTCTGGCGGTCGACCGGGTCGGTCGACCGGCCCTCCAGCCAAACAAGTCATGTACGTTTTGTGCACGTCGGTCGACCGTCGACCGACCTCTGACTCGGTCGACCCAGCCAGAAACATCATTTTAGGGATTAAAAAACTTGTTATTTTTCCTTCAATAAAATCTCATAAAATCTCTAAAAGTCTACAAAAATAAGTTTAGTAATATACTTTGATATACAAACATGTTTGAGTAAAAATCAAAACATGTTACAAACATTTTAAACTATTTTTGTAATATGAAAGTTTTACCTTAAACAAAAATCTGTATATTTCCAAAATGATTTTTCAAAACTCCTTCAAATACAAAACAAGATATTCTAAATACTTTTAAAGCTTAGTGTGTATGGATATGATCCATTACACATGTATAATGAAATATCTATGTTTTTGACATTAACCTCTAAAAAGTTATGATAAAACACATGTATAAAAATCAAACCGGTATTTTTTTCAAAACAAAAACTCTATAATAAAAATACATATAAATCTTGTGTGTGAGTGTATATGAACTTGAGCAATCCACCAACTAATCTATCCTTTACATTTTATTCTAAAAATAAAATCTTACTAAAAACAAACCTAGACACAAGTCTTCTCTTGAAGGTCTTCTTCTTCTTCTTGACTTGGTCTAAACATTGATCCAATGAGCTAGACTCCTCTTGAGTACTTGATGTGGTCTTGATGCACAAGCTCTTGAATTAACACGTGCTAGCTCTAAAAACTTGACTTGAAATCCTTTGATGAAGCTAAACACCTACTAAAATCTTGATCTAATATCTGAGACTAAATAAACACAAGATCATTAGTACTATAACTACATGAGTTAATCATCATCAAAACTAGAGTGATGGGCCTTTGGGCCAACAATCTCCCCCTTTTTGATGATGACAAAACTCATGGAGTTATATATGCATGGATTACAGTCAAGCTTCATAGAAGCTCCCCTTAACTCATGCATAACAAATAAGCAAATAGATATTGCAATGAAGTGCATAAACTAAACAAATATATATGCATAAATAAGGTGAGAGAAACAAAAATCCTTTTCCCAACCAAAAATCTTCTCCTCCTTTTTGGATAAACTTTCAAAATCATTTTTCAAAATCATTCATTTTGTAAAAACATAAAATGCATAAACTCAATATATGCAACAATTCAAATATGCATATATAAACTCAAAATCATTCTCTCCCTTTTTGTTAATCATCAACTAAGGGGTGAAAAACAAATCATCAATAAGGATATATATGCGATAAACATTCATGAAGAGGAAGACGCTAAGTTAGCTTCCCTGCATACATGCCATACATAAAGAAGGGATGACAAACCCTAACTCACATAAAGTATAATATACAATGCATAAGTGGAGATATGAAACTCCCCCTACACACGTGTATCACATAAAGAAGAGATGTCAAGCTCCTCAATACAAGATACACTCAACATGAATCTATATATAGAAGAGATGTTAAGTTTCCCTTGCATATAGGCAATACACATCAAAACATTTTTAACACAAATTTTGATAAATACTCAAAGTAATAAAACAAATTTTGAGATACCATTTGTAGATAAACAAAATTTTAAGATATCACAAGATATTTGATATCATTTGAAATAGGAAATTTTTGATACCAAATGAAATTGAAACATGTGTAAATTTTGATATCAATGAAAGTAAAGAATTTTATATTTCGATATCAATTGAAATACATGGTAAATTTTGATACTGAAAAGCTAAAACATTTGTGATACCAAATTGAAATTTAAACCCAATTGGAAATCGAAACATATTGATACCAATTGAAGTATATTGTAAATTTTGATATCAATAAAAAATACCAATTAAAAATAATGCATAAGCTCATTAAAATACCAATTGAGATACCAATTGAAATCAAGATTTAATTCAAACTTAGCATAAACATACTTTATACTTTAAACATGTAAATATCTAGTAAATCAAACACAATCAAATCATATATATATGTATGAAAATGAAAATATCAATAGAAATTGATATTCTTTAAAATGTGAAGCATACATATATACAAAACAAAATATGAGTATACAAAAAAATATCAATTGTGATAACAATTGTAAATATGATGAGAATCAAGTGTATAACTCATAAAGATCCACCATTTTCATGCATAAGATAAAAAGACTTTCAAATAAGGCTCACATGGCATGGTCGCCCATCCATCCGCCCTTAAAGGATTGGTATGGGTTTTCAAAAACAAGAATTTGAAAAATATTTTACAAATTATGAAATACCATTAAAGAATAAATAGCTAGTTTAAAGTAATTTTGAAAAACTAGTTAAATATCCTTCAAACATGAAAACAAATCATATATATCTCATGAAACATACCAAATACACAAGAGGTGACAATCGAAATCGATAAGGCACATAAAAGTGTTCATGAAACAAAGTCATGAATAAACAAAAAAATAATGTGAGTGTACAAGCATCATATCAATAGCATATTCATGAAAATAGTTAATGAAGCTCAAAAGAAACATGAATATCATTTTATCAAACAAATATGAAAATCATGAAAATTCATTTTTCATTTAAGGATAAACTTCAAGGTATAGGTATGATTTATCCAAAACAAAAAATATGCATACATATCCCAAACACAAATGAGTCCAAAATAGAAGATTCTATGAAAAGCAAATGACTCAAGGTTACACATGTATATTTATTAGTTTTAAACAAAAATTGCATATACATGAAGCAAAATATGCACAAAGATAGACAAGACAAGTATAAATGAGGGAATCATCTAAACTACGCTATACATGTGCATGTAATGAGTACAAATGAGTAATGAAGTACAAACATATATGAATCAAATGTTGCTCACTACTTGTACAAGTATATACACAAGTTTTGACAAAAACTACATCTAAACGAGTATTCACCTCATGAAATACAAAACATGATTATTTTATCATAAAACTAAAACATGCTAAAGATCATCAAATATAAAAGTATGTAAACTAAATGGAGTTTATAGATAGTTACCAAAACACATGAACAACACTCCAAGTCTCCAAAACATGGTGGTCTTCCCACCAAAACTTCCTTGATAGTGATGCATCAATTTATAGTATCCATCAAGCCCATGCATTCACCACCAAGACACCAATTCTCTCACATCATGTGAGAGCCCACACCTATATCAAACACAAGAGGTAGGAACTTTGGTACCCATTTTCTTTTGGATCCATGGGGGTCAGCATTGTAAGGAACCCAAACATTATTACTTGCAACATTTAAAGAATTTACTCTATCATGGCAGAATCTTGCAAGATGGCCTTTGCGGCCGCAATGTATACATTTATACACTCAAGTATGCACATGTAAAAGAGTGTGATCATGACGTGCAAAATGTGCATAAGTATGTTGAGAGTGATGTGCATGAACATATGAAACTTGTTTCTTTTGAAACAAGCTTTCCAATCTATTATGATTAAATGCACAATTACTCAAAGTTGAGCTCAAGCAATCTATTCTATTTTTTAAAATTTTATCTAATTTTTATCAATGGTAGTAGCATGAAATTCTTGATCAACAATCTTTTTCTTTTTATGAACATTTTCCTTTTCTTTTGAAACAAATTTTCTTTTCAAAGAGTTATTTTCTTCCAAAGCAATCTCTTTTTGTTTTTTCCACCAAACTAATTTTATTTTTTAAAGAATTATTTCCTTCACAAAGATCATTTAATTTTGAAGATAAGGAAATATTCTCCTTTTTCAAGAAATCATTTTCTTTTAAAACACATTCAAGTTTATCTTGAAATGAATCTTTTTCTATCAAAATGGAATCATATTTATTTTTCAATTTCTTATTATCCTTTTTAAGCATGTCATATTTTTCAAGGAGTTGTTGACAAAAAAATGCAAGCTCATCATATGACATATCAACATCCTCATCTAACTCAGATTCGGAGTTTACCTCAAGGGGTTATCCCCTTGGACCATGTAGCATATGTTGGAAGCATCACTTCCATCATCCTAGTTGCTCGCCACATAGTATTGCTCTTGTTCGCCAAGGGAGGCTAAGGTGTTCCATACTACAAAAGTCGAATCAAAATTAGCAACCCTAGATAAATATTCATCATTTAGGGTACTCTTCAAAGCATGAATGACTTTTGCATTAGCCTCAAGATACTTGCTATTATTAAAAAATGAATCCTTAATGGTAGAAAGATAAACATGAATGCCTAGAGTTTTGAGGTACAAAGACATCTTAACTTCCAAGTTTGGATGTTAGGAATGTCAAAAGTGGGAGGTGACATGAAATCCATATGTGTCTAAACAAATATTGTGATTAGCTATAAATGAGGATCTTTAACTCAAGATAGTTAGACCCAAATCAAGAGCACGAGGCTCTGATACAAATTGAAATCACCTAGACTGGGGTGAATAGGTGACTAGCTAATCAAATGGTGAATAAATGCGGAATTAAAACTATTTAAACAAACTAAAAATTCTTAAGCTAAACATACCAAGTATAACACAAAAGTGTAGCCGGATTCCCCATGAAGGGATCTAGACTATCTCCTCAAGATTCCTCTAGATAAGAGTTGAGGTGTCGCTATGGCTCTCTTGGTTGAATACAAGTGTGAGCAAACAATCCCAAGCATATAACAATTAAGCACAATATATATCAAGCAAATAAAGAGATAAGTAATATAAGCATGCAAGATATAAATACAAGTGAGAGATAGAGCAGAGCAATCGCAAACACGGGAGAATTATTTCGAAGTTCGAGCACCCTTACTCTACGTCCCCGCCTTCAACACTATGAAGGATTTTCACTAGAATCGATCCCACCGGATCACTCGGTGACGCAACACCTACAAGGAGTTCACACTAGAACTCTTGGACTCACTAGTCCCCTTACTTGTTCCCGTAAGAACAAACACACGCAAGCACGCCGAAGCCGCCCCTCTACACCGAGCTTTCACTAGAACTCGAAACAACGCGAACCCGCAAGTCCGCCTCCTCAAATACAAAGATGAACACTTTGGTGATCGAAATACTTTGATCACCTAAATCTCTCTCACAACAAAGATCCTTATAGGATTGATATAGCAATGGATAGCTCAAGTGTATGTGAGAAAACTTGGATTGATTGTGGTGGTGAAAAACTCAAGAAAACTCTTTTTCAAAACACTCTTGAAAAACTCTCCTTTTGATGTGGAAGTATTAGCATTAAAACAAGTAGAGAAAATCTCTATAATAGATAGGAAAAATTGGCTTTGAAACTCTTCAAAAATCTTATCTAAAACAGTCCAAGGGAAGCCTCTTTTATAGGCATCCAAAATTTGCCAGTTGGAGGCGAACTTAGCAGTTTAAACTGCTGTCGGTCGACCGGCTGGTGGACCGCTAATGGTCAGATTCCGACTGTTGTGCCACCGGTCGACGGTCGGTTGACCGTGGCCTGGATACAGATAGCAGAGCTCTCTGACGGTCGGCCGCCTGGTTGACCGGGTCGGTCGACCGGCCCTCCAACCAAACAAGCCGTGCACGTTTTGTGCACGTCGGTCGACCTCCCGGTCGAACGGCAGAAGGCCAGAAACATCATTTTAGGGATTAAAAAACTTGTTATTTTTTCTTCAATAAAATCCCATAAATTCTGTAAAAATCCACAAAAGTAAGTTCAGTAATATACTTTCATATACAAAACATGTTTGAGTAAAAATCAAAATATGTTACAAACATTTTGAACTATTTTGTAATATGAAAGTTTTGCTTAAATAAAAATCTGTATTTTACCAAAATGATTTTTCCAAATTGAAAATGATTTTTTCAAAACTCCTTCAAATACAAAAACAAGATATTCTAAACACTTTTAAAGCTTAGTGTGTATGAATATGATCTATTACACATGTATGATGAAATATCTATTTTTTGACATTAAGCTCTAAATAAAGTTTTGATAAAACACATGTATAAAAAATCAAATCGGTATTTTTCAAACGAAAACTCTATAATGAAAATACATATAAATCTTGTGTGTGAGTGTATATGAACTTGAGCAATCCACCAACTAATCTATCATTTACATTTTATCTAAAAATAAAATCTTACTAAAAACAAACCTAGACACAAGTCTTCTCTTGAAGGTCTTCTTCTTCTTCTTGACTTGGTCCAAACATTGATCCAATGAGTTAGACTCCTCTTGAGTACTTGATGTGATCTTGAACAAGCTCTTGAATCAACACGTGCTAGCTCCAAAAACTTGACTTGAAATCCTTTGATGAAGCTAAACACCTACTAAGATCTTGATCTAATATCTGAGACTAAATAAAAACAAGATCATTAGTACTATAACTACATGAGTTAATCATCATCAAAATTAGAGTGATGGGTCTTTGGGCCAACACTATCAAGCGAAGCAAAATGGGTGGCCGAAAGTAGTGAGTTGATTAGATCTATGTCTTTAGACATACAAATTCTCGATCTAACCACTTGATAATGATCTAAACATTTAAAAACCCCTACAAACAAATTTTTATTAGGTTTCAAATGTTCTACATTATTAAACTAACCAACTTATTATTTAAGCCGTCCGTTTTTTTCTACTTAATGAATGGGCAAAAAATATTCAAAACACTTGATTTTTGGTTTATAGATACTTGAAATAATATAGATCAACTTTCACGGAGTGGATCTTTTATTCGAATATCGGAGAGTTATATTTGACTTGGAAGGATTTATGCTCAAATCCTTCTAGAAGGACACAAGTGTGGGGGGGGGGGAGTGTTCCTAGTAGGTCTTCGTAGATTGTAATCTAAGGAGACGACTTAAAACTCTAACATCCCAATTTTTTTTCATGATCTGAACGCACATTATCATATTCATGTTTTAAGATGCACACATATAAAAAAATTATGTGATTTGAAGTTTGTTTATTCTAATTTCTTTGTGTTCAAACATTAACGGTTTTTAAACAGTAGAACAAAATGGAACGATTAGATCAATGAGTAAACGAACTACAAATCACTTTATATTTTATATGTGTATATCTTAAAAATATGAAGATGATAATGTGCGGTCGGATCGTGAAAAAAATTTGAATGTTGGAGTTTTATGCTGTCCCCTTAGATTGTAATCTAAGAAGACCTACTAGGAACACTTTACTTTATATATATATAATATATATATATATATATATATATATATATATATATATATATATATTATATATATATATATATATATATATATAATATATATATATATATATATTGTTGGCCCAAGGCCTTTCCACTCTAGTTTTGATGATGATTAACTCATGTAGTTATGTTTACTAATAATTGTGTGTTAAGTTTCAGATCATTAACCAAGATATTAGTTGGTGATTAGCTTCAACAAGGTGCTTAGAAGCTTTTCATGATGATTCCAGGGCCAAAGCTTCAAGATCATACATTGCCTAGCCCATGGATGGAGTTTTGGAGCAAGTCTACTTGAAGATGAAGATCATCAAGAAGACTTAGGTATCCTAGTTTAGATAGTGTGTTTTAGATCCATTTGTAAAGCTTAGTATAGTTGATATGCTCAAGTGCACAACACACACGTTTTCATGTTTTGGATTTGGTTTTCATGAATAGTAGATCAAAACAAGTTTACTTTATTTCTATGTATATTAGATGTATTCTAGATATACATACATGGTTTAACTTGCTAGACAAACTTATTTTGACTATTCTATTCATGTATTGAAAAATCAAGTTTGATAAAAATACAAGTTTTGTTTTTGATAAAATTTGCAAGACTCAAAAATGAATTGATATGATTGATATATGTCTTGAAATTTTATCACAAGTTTGTGTTTCCATATAAAATGATTAAAACTATTTTTGGTGTTGATTTTTAGAAGTGTTAAAAGATTTTTAGAAAAATATTTTAACATGTTTTTCTGACCCAGATTGTTGTTCCAGGCTACAACCAAGTCGACTTGGTCCTCTGACTAGTCGACTAGGGGAGGAGTCGGTCGACCGGGCCCGGTCGACCGACGTGCACAAATCTGTGCATTTTGGAGGCACTAGGACGGTCGACCGCTCCGGTCGAACGGGGCACTTACAGTGCTCTCTGTTTATTTGGGTCGACCGGGCGGTCGACCGCAGTTGCCCAACGGTCATATTTCTGACCGTTGGCGGTCGACGTTGCCTGTCAGAGCTGCCAGCTCAGCTCTAACGGCTAGTTTTCTGATGGGCCTATAAAAACCCCATTCTTTGGGTTTTTGGCCAAGGTTTTCAGAGACAAAATTTTTAGACTTTCTCTATTGTTTTAAAAGAGTTTTAAAAGAGTTTTGAGCCAAAAAGAATTCATCTTATTTGTTTTTTAGGTTTTTGGAAAAATCAAAGAAAAAAATATTTTGGGAGATTTGTCTTGGTTTTTCATTCTATATCTTTTGCAAGAATTTTCCCAAGTGTTTTTCTTTGTTGCTTGTTTTCCAAACACCTAGTTTCCACACTTGAGCTATCACCTATCCTAATCTATTTAGGATCTTGTTTTTTGTGGAAAAGAAAAGAGAAAAGAAAGAGAGATTGAGTTTGTGGTTTTTGGAACCACTTGTTGTAAACACCCTTATTCTTGTTGTATCCTTCTTAGGTAGAGGTGATCGGGTGATTGGTTTGCTCCCTCTAGTGAGAGGTGGAGTTGGCTGTAAACCCTCTTCGGTAGAGGTGTTGGTTGTTGTGGTTGTTTGGCTAAGGGCCTACCCCTCTTGTGTGAGGTGGTGTTTGTTTGAGAGAGGAGTTAGGTACTCCATTGTTGTACAATCCTTCTCGGTGAAGGTTCCCTCGGTGGGAGTCCTCGGTGGACGGTATAGTGGATTGGAAATCCTACACGGTGGTGTAGGCGGGGATGTAGAGCAAGGGTGCTCGAACCTCGAAACATATCATTGTGTTTGCGTTTGATCCACTTGTCTCTAAACTCTCTCTTTACATTTGTGCAAAGCATCATACTTCATTCATATCATATTTACTTGTGTTGAGCATAATTCATATTTTCATATCATTCATATTACTTGCTTGCATTTGTGTTGTGCTTGCATATTTCATATTGCTATATCATCTTATATGCTTGGTTGTTTGTGTGTGCCTCACTTGTACTTAATCAACAAGAGCTTCACATAGCACCTCAACCAATTCAAGGGAATCAAGAGGAGTTAGTCCAGAGCCCTTCACGGGGAATTCGGCTACACTTGTTGATTGTACTAAGTGTGTTTGCAAGATTTGCATTAGCTTCCGCATTTAGCGCACTTAGTTTTGCATTTAGTTCTAGATTAGCAATTACACCTATTCACCCCCCTCTAGGTGTCCCTTTTCATATAATATATTATATATATATGTGTGTGTGTGTGTGTGTGTGTGTGTGTGTGTGTGTGTGTGTGTGTGTGTGTGTGTGTGTGTGTGTATATATTATATATATATATATATATATATATATATTATATATATATATAGGGAGCTGATCCTCTAAGAACTGTTCTCACGGATTTCTGTGAGAACTTTCACGTGGGTCGTCGGGATCTGATAGATCAAATCAAATAAAATTAGATCTCTATCAGATCCGACGGCCCACGTGAAAGTTCTCACATGAATTCGCGAGGACCGTTCTTAGGAGATCAACTCACTATATATATATATATATATATATATATATTATATATATATATAGAGAGAGAGAGAGAGATGTGTGTCTTTTCTAAAAGGATTTGAGGCCGCATACTTTCCACTCAAATTCAACCCTCTGACATTCGAATAAAAGGTCCACTGTTGAAATTGATCTATATTATTTCAAGTATTTATAAACTAAAAATTAAGTGCTTTGAATACTTTTTGCCCATCCATCAAGTAGGGAAAAAACAGACTGCCCAAATAATGAATTGGTTAGTTTAACGCTGTAGAACGTTTGAAACCTAATAAAAATTATTTTATAAATATTTTTAAATATTTAGATCATAATGAAATGGGCCGGATCGAGAATTTGTATGTCAAAAGACATAGATCTAACTAACTCACTACTTTCGGACGTCCATTTTGCGTTGCTTGATGGATGGGCAAAAAAGTATTCAAAACGTTTGATTTTTGTTTTATAGATACTTAAAATAATATAAGATCAACTTCAATGGAGTGGATCTTGTATTCGAATGTCGGAGGGTTGAATTTGAGTAAAAAAAGATTCGGTCTCAAATCATTTTGGAAGGACAAAGTCTCTCTCTCTCTCTCTCTCTCTCCTCTCTCTACTAATATATTATATATATATATATATATATATATATATATATATATATATATATATATATATATATATATATATATATATAGTGAGTTGATCCCCTAAGAACGGTGTCACGAATTCATGCGAGAACTTTCACGTGGGCCGTCGGATCTGATAGAGATCTAGTTTTATTTGATTTGATCTATCAGATCCGACGACCCACGTGAAAGTTCTCACAGAAATCCGTGAGAACCGTTCTTAGAGGATCAGCTCCCTATATATATATTATATATATATATATATATATATATATATATATATATATATATATATATATATATATATATATATATATATATATATATATATATATATATATTATATAGGCCTTTCTTTTGATGTCTAGCCTCAACCATAATTCATCTCCCTCTACCCCTCTCGTCGTTGGCCCGTTCCCTTTCTCCGCATCTTAATATAAATCATTTATCATCAAGTTTAACTTCATTATAGAATATAGAAAAATCCAGCAGGAGGGAGATCTTAGATGTTGATCTAGAGGTTAGTTTTTTTCGTTTTTATTTATGTTAATCTTCGTCGCAATTGCAGCTGAAAAAATTATTTGGTGCCCTAGATGACACTGCGACCTAGTATAAATTTTATAATAAAGGATGTCAATTTGGTCTCAGCTTTTATATATAATATCACAGTTCCTTTTAAAACTTCAATTTTAGTCGCAGTTTATAATTACATTAGATGTGCGACCTTTATCTCAGGCCTTTAATATATTTAAAGTTCATATTTTGCTTTTTAGTCATTAAGTATTTAAGGACTGCGACAATAGTCGCAGTATTTAATAAAACACTTTCCGTAATATTATAACATCTTTAAGGAGGCGATTAAGGGTCACAGTTTTTTTTATAATATCTTAGTCCTTTTAGAATTTGCGACCTTAGTTATAGTCTTTAATTAAATTAGATGTGCGTCCTTTGTCGCAATCCATTAATATATTAAAGTTCATGTTTAACTTTTAGTCATTTTAAGGAATGCGACAACAGTCACAGTATTTAATAAAACACTTTCTGTAAAATTATAAAATTTTTAAAGAATGCGACTAAGGTCGCAGTTTTTAATACATAATATCATAATCTTTTTTTAGAACTGAGACCTTAGTCACATTCTTTAATACATTAGGTGTGCGACCTTAGTCGCAGTCCTTTTATATATTAAGCTCATGTTTAGCTTATAACCATTAATTATTTAAGGAATGCGGCAATAGAGACCATGGTCGCAGTCTTTAATTATTAAATTTTAGATCTGTTTTTTAATTATTTCTTTTATTTTAATAAAACAATTTTTTTGGTAGGAATGAATTTTCATGTGAAATGTCTTGAAGCGTAGTTATTTTTTTAGGGCAGCAATTTGCAATAGATGATGAAGCATACACTTCTACAATACTTATGCAAAGAACAGAGATTTTGGCGTGAGAAAAAAAGAAATAGATAAGTCACATAGGACTCCGCATGAATACCATGGCACCGTGCATTGCTGCCAGAGAAGAAGAGAGTTGCTGACATATACACGATGATCAAAGTTGTGAAGTTCTGAGCTGCAAGTCTTTGTCTGTCTTTATAATTTCATTTAATATGACTTGTGCTCCAGCTGCTCATTCTTTGTGACATCAAATTCACTTCTCCTCTTTTTCACCAGAAGATTATTCAAAGCATCTTAAATGAATATTTTTTGTGATCTTCTTAATACTTGAGAAATAATATTTAGTGACCCCCATGTCCTTCAATGTACAAGTTTATTCATTATGAAATCTGACCCGTTGATAGGTAAACCAAAGGTGAGGGCAACATCCTCCACTGTTATTTTGATTTGTCTGCCTCCAATTAGAAATGTCCTTGAGTCCTACCATACTGGTCTACAATCTTCAATACTGACATTCGATTTTAGGCTTTTGTCGCCTCCAAATTCTTCATTGTAGAATGCATGAAAATTGCACCAAATAGCGTCTCCTTCATTGCATTTATGAAATCTATATGAATGTGTTTCTTTAATTTTCTAATTAATTCACACATTGGCTTTAGGCTCGATCTCATTGGAAGAACCTTCACTTCATGCCTACCTATTGATACAGAAACATTAAAAACATAGTCCACATTAAATAAAAACCCACGGTCGCAGTATTTATAAATAACTTTATTAATAAAAAGTCTGCGACCTTGGTCGCAGCTGTGGTAAATAAGTTATATTATATTGCGACTAAGGTCGCAGAGTTATCAAACAAAACTTTTTAAAGGACTGCTGCTCATAAAACTACGACCAATGTCACAATCTTCTAATCGTCTTATTTTTTTAACTTATGAGATCTTGGACACTGCTTCAATTGACTGCGTCCTTTGTTTCATAAGAATACGACCACGATCGCAGTATCCTATTTAGATTACTTAATAAATATACTACGACCAAAGGTCGCATGTTATCAAACAAAACATTCTCAAAGAGACTGCTGTTACATAGGACTGCGACCGAAGTCGCAAGCTTCTAATCATCTTAATTAATAACTTACGAGAGTTAGGTTGCTGCTTCAATTGATTGTGACTCTTATTCAAAGACTGCGACCACAGACGCAGTATCCTATTTAGCTTAACGAGGCCAAAAAAGACTGCGACCCTAGTCTGTAAAATGAAAAAAAAACTGTAACACTGCGACCAAGGACGCACTATAAAATAAATATAATTTTAAGAGATGAAAATGATGTTAAAAAATATAAATCCAAAAAATTTTCTTTTCAGAAGCTGCGACTTCCATTTCAGTTTCAGAAATAAAAAAAATTAATAAAAAACTATTTCAAGTCGCAGTAATAGATTTTTATTTTGATTAAACCATATTTCAAAAAAAATTAAACATTAATTCGACCAGGTCACATTATTTTAAAATAAATTAATTTTATAAAATATTTTATGAAATTAGAAACTTCAAAAATTAACATAAATATCATTTTTAATCCAAAATTCATTGGAATTGTATTTTTAGAATTAAATTTCAACACTCAAATCGGAAATATTTTAGGGATTAGAGACTGATCTGAAGTGAAATGAAATTAAAAAGTTGAAAAATATCTTTAATAACAAAAAAATTGAATTTTTTTGAAAAAATCATAAATTTTGCTATGTCACTCAATATATAGGGTTTTTCACGATTTTTTTACCTTTTGCGGTGGTTGCTTTCTTGCTCGACATCTTGATCAGATATTGTTTTATAAAATTAAAAATTTTGATGTAGATAATTCAGAAATTAGTAACCAAGATTTGTAAATTTTTAGTTTGCAAAAACTCAAATTTTCATATCTGTAATTTTTTTTGGTGGAGGAACAGTTGTAACCAGGTAAAAAGTGAGACTGAGGGTATCTTAGTCATTTGACATTAGTAGAGTAGTAACCAGGTAAAAAGTGAGACTGAGGGTATCTTAGTCATTTGACATTAGTAGAGTAGTTAAATGGTCTTTTCGAGTGGGATGTGTTGTCTTTTTACCGCCTAAAAATTTTGACATTCTGCGGCTGATATGAAGGCACGTTATGCGGGCTGAGAAACTCTCTCAGCTGTCGGTTGTGGTACAAAAACCTCTCTCTCTTCTCTCTCTATATAATATATATATTATATATATATATATATATATATATATATATTATATATATATATATTATATATATATATATATATATATATATATATAGAGAGGAGAGAGAGGAGAGAGAGAGAAATGTATATCAGCCTGCAGCTGAGAGAACTCTGTCAGCCTGCGGTGACGTGGCTCAAGATTTGTCACGCCACTAACTTGCGGCCCGCTTATAGGAAGAAGTTAAATTACTAGATACCCCTCATGAAAAGCTACTCTGTCGGTAAAAGACAGTGGATATGTATAGTTATTTATTTTTATATTTTATGACGTTATTCAATTTTTGTGACAATTATCTTTTATAACTGCGGCCAAACTGCCAACATTTTTTTTATTAAATCACGAAACTAATTTGAATGCTTCTTTAATTTTTTTATCTGATTTGATATTTAATGATTTTTAATATAGTCGCAGTTTACTTTTTTCACATGTAATGTATAATGCGATCAAGGACTCGACTATGGTCGCAGTACTTAACGAGAGCGATAGTATAATCGCAGTTTACGTATTATTCTATATTTTTTGTTCTTCATTTCTGACCGTTGTCTGATCCTCCTATGAACTATTAAATTGGTTTTTACATATAGTATGCGATCATGGACTGCGACTATGGTCGCACTACCACAACTATGGTCGCAGTACTTAATGAGAGCGATAGTATAATCGCAGTTTACGTATTTATTTTATATTTTTGTTCTTCATTTCTGACTGTTGTCTGATCCTCCTATGAACTATTAAATTGGTTTTTACATATGGTATGCGATCATGGACTGCGACTATGGTCGCACTACCGTGACTATGGTCGCAGTATTAACGATAGTGATAGTATAATCGCAGTTTACGTATTATTTTATTTTTTTATTCTTCATTTCTGACAGTTGTTGATCTTCAATTCTGACTGTTGTCTGATCCTCCTATGAACTATTAAATTGGTTTTTTACATATGATATGCAATCATGGACCGCGACTATGGTCGCACTACCGCGACTATGGTCGCAGTATTAACGATAGGATAGTATAATCGCAGTTTACGTATATTTTATATTTTTTGTTCTTCATTTCTGACTGATGTCTGATCCTTCATTCTGACTGTTGTCTGATCCTCCTATGAAATATTAAAATTGTTTTACATATGGTATGCGATCATGGACTGCGACTATGGTCGCACTACCGCGACTAGTCGCAGTATTAACGAGAGTGATAGTATAATCACAGTTTACGTATTATTTTATATTTTTTGTTCTTCATTCTGACTGTTATCTGATCCTTCATTTCTGACTGTTGTCTGATCCTCATATGAACTATTAAATTGGTTTTTACATATGGTATGCGATCATGGACTGCGACTATGGTCGCACTACAATGACTATGGTCGCAGAGTATTAACGAGAGTGATAGTATAATCGCAGTTTACGTATTATTTTATATTTTTTTGTTCTTATTTCTGACTGTTGTCGATCCTCATTTCTGACTGTTGTCTGATCCTCCTATAAACTATTAAATTGGTTTTTACGTATGGTATGCGATCATGGACTGCGACTATGGTCGCACTACCGCGACTATGCTCGCAGTATTAACGAGAGTGATAGTATAATCGCAGTTTACGTATTATTTATAATTTTTTTTGTTCTTCATTTCTGACTGTTGTCTGATCCTTCATTCTGACTGTTGTCTGATCCTCCTATGAACTATTAAAATTGTTTTTACATATGGTATGCGATCATGGACTGCGACTATGGTCGCAGTACACTCGACTGCATTTTTCTTGATGAATTTTTTTTTTGCTAGTTAAATGTAATAACAGTGAATAAGTACTGATTCTATAGTAGCAGTTTACGTATGTTTTATATATTTTGCTTATAAAGTATGAAATTATTTTACTTATTGCTTGCGTAGTAGACACACTGCGACTATGGTCGCAGTGTTTAAGAACAGTAGTCGCAGTTTGATATGTAATTAAAAGAGCTTATAAGTTATATAGTGAGAAAGAGACTTACAAAAAAACAGAATTAAAAGCTTTAAAAGAAGACAAAATAAGGTTGAATATCAGAAGATCAGGAAATCCTAATCCTCGTCATTATCACTATCATAAGCAGATTCGTCGTCTTCATTCTCCTGCTCTTCCTGTTCATCACTTATTTCCTCATCATCTTCCTATTTTTGAGGTTTTTTTGTGTTCACCGATAAACTCCCAGAATGGATCGTCTCTATCAAGCTCTTCGTCTGACCGTTGCGAGAAAGCGAGCGTACAGCATCAGATGACATGCTTTCATCAAGCATGTCTCCGTCAAGTGGCAGAGGAATAATGTCTTCCTCATTAACCCACATGAAATCTTCATTATCCTCATGAATAGGAGGAGGATCAGTTAATATATTATTTGATGTAGTGAGATAGTCAAAAGGAGTGAAGTCCAGACTGGTATCAGATTCACTAGAATATCCTGAAAAAAAAAGGACCGTGGGGGAACGATTGAAGTTGAAATCCAAGTGTTCAGAGGAAGAAGATGGGGAAGACATGATTCAAGAATGAATTGTTTTTTGAAGTTTTTTGAAATCAAATTGAAAAGGAAGAGAAAAATATAGTTTCAGGTATGAGATAATATATAGTTACAAGCATTATATAATGTCAATATTGTGGAATAACATGAATAGTAATAATAATTGTTACAGGTGAGGGTTGAGTATGTAGGAAGTGGTAAAAAAATTAAATATTTAATTGAAGATTTATTGCGGGAGAATCCGAAGAGTTCTTTTTGCCAGAGGTTTAATACTTGAAGTACAAATTAACTTTTTATAGAATTGTTTGCCTATATCTTAGATTACGTATGGTGCACATCTTCCTTTATCGATATTAACATTATTGCATCTCTTTTTTCTAGACTGTATTGTATCAAGGTAGAAAGAATATTAATTACTTTCATTTAATACATAAGGCATGCGAAAGAAGATTGCGATTTTGGTCGCAGTACTGAAGGAGGTCGCATTGCTGTACGATAGAATGCGACTAGGGTCGCAGACGTTATATAAAAAGTTTTGTTATAACTATGACTGCGACTGTGTCACAGTTGTCATATAAAATTGAAAGTTATATTGTATTAAGTCAGCGACCATGGCATGTTTTTTAAATTTTCAATGCTTCTACTTATTATTTTACATTATGTTGATCCAAAATTTTTTTAATTATATTTTTCGACTTAGTAAAAATTACGAATTTTATAACTGTAGATATATTCAATTGAAATTTTGTTTGTTGATGACTTTATTCCAGTTTAGAATTAAAAAGGGGTATTTTGTCAATTTGTTTCACGATTGTTTAGGGGATCTTTTTTGATTTTTTTGGCGCCTATACTCTGCGGCCGATATGTGGCATATATTCAGCCACGTCCCGCCGGCTGAGAAACTCTCTCAGCCTGCCGGCTGAGGTACAGTAACCCCATATATATATATATATATATATATATATATATATATATATATATATAATTATATATATATATATATATATATATAGATATATATATATATATTCACATAATTTTTGTATTTTGTTGAAATTTTTTGTTTTGGAAACACCATATCACCATTGTCAACTTTCACCACAACTATTTATTACCCTCGTTCAATTAAGAGAGAGGAAAAAAGCCTCAACCTCAGTACACTTAACAATTAAATCAATGAAACAATCCATCAAAAGAAGACCATAAAATTTTCGATACATCATCATCATCACAACAATGAAGGATTGTAATCATTCTCAAGAGCAGGCGTGGTCCGAGCACCGGAGCTGTGGGAGCCCTGACATGCCCACCATCGAGATCTGCAGCGCCTCCTCCTCGTATGCTCTCTCTCCAACTCTGCCAGCCTAGATTTCTTCCTCTTGACGCTCACCATCGCCACCCACCACCAGCCCAGAAGCACCGCCCCAAATGCACCTCCTATCGCGCTCATCACAACCACCTTCCACTTGCTAACTCGCCTGGCCTCATCTTGTTCCTTGCCTCATTGAAGACTCGACCACAAGAGCATAATGGCCTTGCCGCCACGCAACACACACATTGCGATCCGTCCTATTCGACAAGCTCACCCTCCCATCTAACTGGAATATAGCGCACACTGTTTCATTCATATCGACACACAACGATTTCGAGAAGTTAATCGTAAGGGGCTTCTTCCTGACGAAAATGTCGAGCTCTGAAGGATACATTGCGTAGTTAGTACCCAATTTTCTGCGTCGTAAATGAGAAGCCGAGGACTGGAGAGGCCTAGTCTGTAACCTGAGATATTTTGGTAGTTGTTGTAGATGTAAGAGAGATTGCCCAAGTTCTGATGAACCACAATGAGCCTCTTCATGTGAGGGTGGACGACGGCTCCGGGGGCGAACCTGAACTCCTCGACCTCTGCGCCGTGCCTGCTCAGGCTGCCGGCCCTGAACCTGACAACGGCTGCGGTGATGGCCGAGAGGTTTGATGGGAGGTGCACTGGGTAGAGGCGGGCAGTGGTTCTGTGGTGCTTGGGGATTGAGTGGAAGGCAGAGTCTCTGACAATGCGGTCGACGAGGCGAGGTCTAATTCTCGGGTAATTTGATGGGAAGTAGAAGGGAGCATGGTGATTAGTAGTAGTGTGAGGAAGGAGAAGAGGAGAGGTCTGCAACTGCAAAGGAGAGCCATGAGGGTGCTGCTGGTGATCAGTTTGGGTCAGAATGGAAGTGGCTCTCTTCAAGTGCAGACTGTTTTCTTTTCTTTCTCTTTGTTTTAATCTTCTTCTTCTTTTTTTGCTTTTCCTTTTGTTGAAAGGAGGAGGAGGCTAAAAAGTTTAATGATGGAAGATGAGAAAGCTGTGAGAGGGAAAGGAGCCTGCAGTTGTGTTTTGACCTGAAGGGAAGGTGAGGATAGGTTTGAGGATTTTGTTTCCTGATTAATTGGATGGAAGCAAGGATAAGAACTTGATGGAATCGCGGGGTCATGGTCTCCATTAATAAAATTCAGTAGACCAGTTTACTATAACCAAAAATTTTATGTTTTATACATAGTTGTGACATTTTGACAACAGGTACAGTACACAAGAATTGAGTGTTAAGTTCATTTGAAATAATTGTAATTATTCACAATAGGCGTTGGGCACGTGCTATGCACGTGTAAAAAGGCAGCAGAAATTTTTCGTGTAAAATAAAATTGAATAGTTTCTTTTTTTGTACTTTTTTTTTTAAATAGATTTTTGTTCTAATTCTAAAGCATTCTGATCTTGAGTGGGAGGGGGGTTGGGGTTGTTGAAAACCTTTTCATCTTTGTTTTTGAGATAAGTATAATGTTATCACACTCTAATGAATGTTTTTTTTTTATTTCAGTTTTTTTGTGAAATAAGGATTCCTAATAAATTATGTTCTTTTTCTCTTATTTCAAACTTTTTTTTTGAGACAGGATGTAAATTCTGTGACTAGATTTTTGAGTATTGTAAACTTTTTTATTTCACTTTTTTTATTGCATGTGGTGGTTTTTTTTGGGGAGGTAATTTGGGATATGTAATCATGAAGCATGAGATAAGTATCTTGAATTCTATATCTCATAAATGTTACTTTTTTATTTTGAAATTAATTTGAGACGAAGATATAAATATATAGTTAGATTTTAAGATATGTTAAAAATTTGTAAAGAGATGACAAGATTTTATTTAAACTTGACACAATTGTGAGGTAATGTCAAATTAAAATTCAAAATGGTTGTGATTATAATAATAATGATAATAGTCAACTGTTGGCATTACCCAGCACACCAGATTCTCATTGGTGGAGAGAATGCATTATCTATCTGTTTGGATTTTCAAAAAGAATAGCAAAAACATATTCTGCACTTTCGATTGTGGCGAACAATCAAGAATATTCTAGAATTTTGTTGGAGTGTGCACGAGTCGTAAAATATACACTGAGAATTACACCGAACTCAAGTTGATAGATTTTGATCACAACTTTTTATTTAATTCTTATATCTTTTCATTCGATATGATATGAGATATATTTGCATAAGAATATCCATCATTTAAAAAAAAAAAAAAATTTAAAACTCTTCTATTGGTATATGTTGTGCGCAGCGGGTCGGGGAAACACAACAACCACCCTTGAGGAATCCCCCATCTGGCGGGACTCGATGCAGCCGGGAGAAACAACCAATACAAAAGGAACAGCAAACAATAGAGAAAAAGCAATCAACACGCAAATTTAACGAGGTTCGGCCAACATGCCTACGTCCTGGGGTAAGGGAGAGAGAGATTTTATTGATTCAATAATCAATACAACTAATACAAGAGGGGACTTGAAGAATTCTGGAGATATTTCTTTTAGGATTCTTAGGGATACATTACATGAGGCCTCTAGCCTCTATTTATAGCCACAGAGTCCCTGAATTTATGGAAACCCAGGTTGGATTCAATCCCATCCAGAAAAGGAATTCGAACATTAAAAGGAAAGTCCAAACGCGCCTGTCGGTCGACGGCCGGTCGACTGACGCATGCCACGGTTGACCGGCCCGGCTGACCGCGCCCAAACCGAGAGCGAGCCCTTGTCAGTCGATCGACCGGTGGCGATCGACCGCTCCTTCCTGTGCACGCCCGTGCACGCTCCGGTCGACCGGGCCGGTCGACGGCCTCCTCCACCGGTCGACCGGGAGCACTTTTGCCTGCTCCATGCGCCGTTTCTCGCTTCTTTGTTGTCCGATCTCTGTGCTACCTTCTTCCATCTCCTCTATCTCCTCTCTCCCACAATTCTCTACCTCGGTGAAGATTTTTCAAATCTGAGCCGATCTCCAACGAACTCCAGCTATCACCTGGCGAAATCGACACACGATCTCAGCGAAATTGACACACTATTCGGCTTGCGCGCTTCTGGACGAAATCGACACACGATCTCGGCGAAATCGACACACGATCTCGGCTTGGAATCTGTAGCTCAGCTATCCACTGGAATGCACCACACATGTCTTCCCTATACTTCACCTTAGGAGAACTTCCATACATGCCGAACACCGAACGTGTCTCCAACTCAGTAACTACATGACCTCACGAAGAACTCATCATGAGCCAACACTGACTCTCCAAACTGACTAGCTCTATCTAGTTGCATGTCTTCAGCTGACGGTCCAACCAAGTCTGAGTAGAGCACACCGAACACCATCATCGGCTTCAACAACATGATGCACACCCCTCCTATGCAAAGCTCAACATCTTCTCACCCAGAAGATCAACCTGTTCATCGAGATCACAACACCTCACCTCTACGTGAAGTCCAACTGACCACAACACTTCCCTCTACGTGAAGTCTCTCCATCTCTACATGAAGTTCCAATCGGCCACAACTCTTCACCTCTACGTGAAGTTCCAAACAGCTTCATACGGGTTGCATCACCAAATGGCTGCGCTTTTACGGCTGCCTATGTACCTTGCCCAAGGGATCAAGCCAGCCGTAGTTCATTCAAATGAGATCCATCAAGCTCAAGCACTTATACCTGGATCTGCAGCAGCGAACCTATCTGGCTGAGTTATATGAACCTCCTCACGACCATCATGGAGAGCAACGGCCTTCAACTTGAGCTTGTCGCGATTATAAGCTTGAGATTCAGCTTCTTTACCCACGAGCGTGGTTTTACTTTGGTTCCAATGGCTGCAAACAACTCGACATCCTCAACAATGTCTTCAACCTGTTCAGCATCAACCCTGGCTACATGATCTCCACCCGTGTCACATCCGATGAAGTCTTCTCTGATGCCAAACCAACTGAAGAGGTGGAGTAGCATCAACCTCTACCCGCTGCGATACTTCCTTGGTCTCTCCGTCCTCTCCACCTGCTGATAGATTGTGGACTTCAACACTGAAGTCTCATCAAATGTGATATGCCTACTCAACACGATCTTCTTATTTCAGGGTCCCACAACTTATAGCCATTCCTTTTGACACCCAAAAATACAAACCTCTTTGCTCACCTTGCCATCTTGCACTGAAGTAAGTCGGACTTCCAAATTCCCGCAGCAAACCACGATCTTGAGCAGCTTTCTGAGACCAAATTTCAATGGATCTTTACCTCATATCGCAGTCGATCCACTGATGAGATGGCTAGCATACACAATCGTCTCAGCCCAAAACGATTTGTCTAATCTTGCATTAGACCAACAACCACCGAACCTTCTCCAAAGGTAACGGTTTACTTCCCTAGCCACCCATTTATACTTTTGTGAAGTGAGTAGCAATACGGTGTTCTGGCCAAATCGTAGAATTGGTTCATGTCTCTTCCAACATTACCAATCTGTAGCTCCTTGATCTTCCTACCAATCTGCTTCTCCATTCTTCCTCTCCACTTCACAACATATTTAGGGCTTCATACCTTTATCTCATGGGATATATCCAACAATGCCTAGATAAACTATCAATAAAAGAGACAAAGTACTCGTGACCTCAAGCGATGCAGTCTTAGCAGGTCCCCAAATGCTTACGTGAACACAATCAAGAAGATCTTCTGAGTGGTGAGTACTGGTGCTAAATTTCACCTTCTTCTTGTCCATAACGCTGTGTTCACCTTCCAAGTTGCAGGTAGCAGCACCTCCAATGCTCCTTCTTTGC
This sequence comes from Agave tequilana, assembly GCA_038442645.1. NCBI lineage: Eukaryota > Viridiplantae > Streptophyta > Magnoliopsida > Asparagales > Asparagaceae > Agave > Agave tequilana. The sequence goes on along the minus strand of JAVJIF010013972.1, from coordinate 793 downwards.
AGGAGCTAGTAAAGACTTTTCACCTCCATGTCCGACCTTCACCTGTCAGACTTTGTCTGCAACTATCATCTGAAGAACTAGAAGTCTCCCACCTGACCTATACCGTACTACCCTTCAAGTAGTAGAGATTGTCCCCGCGGACGTCCTTCATCACCACCATCGAGCCTTTGGTCATCTTGAGAACACCATCTCGAAAGATATCACCAGACCCAATACTTTCAAAGCGCCAACAGAGATAAGATCCTTTTGAGTTGAGGTATAAACTCACCTCCTTCAATTCTCGTACTATCCCATCATCCATCTTGATACAGACTGTATCCACCTTCTATATTACACGGATGGTCATCACATTATGACCGTGTAACATCCATCCAGCTTCTCAAAGCTAGAAAACCAGGCCCTGTTTGGGCACACATGATAGGTGGCTCCGCTATCCAAGATCCACTTAGCATTATCTGAGTTACAAACAGTAGGGGTAGTAACAGAGAGAGAGAATACCAATGAGTCTGAGTCTGATCCATCTGCCTGTGAGATACTGCCTTGAGTATTGACCACCTTTGCAAGATTTGCCTCAGTTTAGACTCCACCTTCTTACCTTTGGCCCTTCGGGCATTCAGCTTTTCAGTGTCCTAGTTTCTTGCACAAGGCACACTGATTCTTCTTCAGATTTCTGAAGCCTGATCTAGACTTTGATCTCCCCCGATCGTCTCTTCTCTTCCTATTGGAACTTCTGCCTCTTACCTCCAATGCCTCTGCTGTTGTGCTTCCCAAAGAAGACAGTCGGTCCTGTCTC
>JAVJIF010013971.1:0-79157 GCA_038442645.1 Agave tequilana | reverse complement strand
TTTGGTGTTTTCCCAAGAGAATTTCTGTGATCAAAGCACTTTGTTTTCCACACTTGAGCTTATCTTCTATCCTATTCTATTAAGATCATTTGTTTATGGAAAAGGATTTGGTTTGTGGTTGAGATATACCACTGTTGTAAAAACCCTTTCTTTGTGGGTGCTCCCTCTTGGTAGAGGTTGAGTTATTGTTTACTCCCTCTGGTGAGGTGGAGTTGGTTGGTGTTTGTATCCCTCTTCGATATAGGTGATTTGTGGTTGTTTGGCTAAGGGCCTTATCCCTCTTTGTGAGGGGTGTGTTTGTATTGCCTCGGTGGAGGTAGTGTTGTTTGAGAGAGGAGTTCAGTACTCCCTTGTTGTACAATCCTCCTCGGTGGAGGTTCCCTCGGTGGGAGTCCTCGGTGGACAAGATAGTGGATTAGAAATCCTTCTCGGTGAAGGCGGGGACGTAGAGCTAGGGGCTCGAACCTCGGAACATATCATTGTGTTTGCGTTTGAACATTGTCTCTCTAACTCTCTCTCTTTACATTGTGCATAGCATCATTCTTAGTATCATATCATATTTGCTTGTGTTGTGCCTTGCATTTCATATTGCTATATATCCATTATATGCTTGGCTTGTGTTTGTGTGCCTCACTTGTACTTAACCACGAGAGTTTCATATAGCACCTCAACCCTTATCTAGGGGAATCAAGAGGAGTTAGTCCAGAGCCCTTCACGGGAAATTCGGCTACACTCGTTGATTGTACTAAGTGTAGTTGCAAATTTATTTAGCTTCCGCATTTAGTTTCTAGATTAGCATTATCACCTATTCACCCCCTCTAGGTGATTTCAATGGTATCAGAGCCTACGCTCCTGATACTTAGGTTAAACCTAGGAGTGAGATCTTATTTGCTAATCTATCATTTGCATTTTGCTTGTTTGCACAATTTAGTTTGGACCCATGGATTGCTTTTCACCTCCCATGTTCGATGTCTCCAACATTGACACATGGAAATATAGGATGTCCATGTACCTAAAGACCCTAGGTTTGCATGTTTTCCTTACCGCCACCAAGAAATGCTATCTTGGTAATAGCAATCATATAGGGCCAATGCACAAGCCCTTGAGGCTATTAGAAGCACGCTTTCAAAAGATTATCTTATGCTTGTTTCTAATCTTGATTCCGCTTTTGTAGTGCGGAACAAGTTGACAACCCCCACCACCTCCAAGCTTCAATTGCCAATTCAACCGGAGGAGTCTAGTGGAGAATCCGATTCTCAATGCTTCATGATCCAAGGGAATGACTCCCTTGAGGTACAATCGGAATCTCAACTAGATAATAATAATGATTGTGCTAGTTCTTCTTCTAATGATTATGTTGATGCCAATGCTTTGAATGAAGAACTATCCATTGTGTGAAAAATTAATTGAAAAATATAATGTTTTGAAAAAGAAAAGTCTAGGCATTAATAATGAAAATAAAAATTTACTTTCTAGACTTGATTTGGTTTTGCAAGAGAAGGAAGAGGTTTCTAATGAGAGGGATTCATTAAAATCTCAATGATCTTGCCCTAAAAGAAAATGAATTTTTAAAGTCTAAAAATGATTGTGAAAAAGTTTTAAAGAAAAATGAAATTTTGTTTCAAAAGTTGATTTTGTTTTAAAAGAGAATGTTGCTTTGAAAAAATAATAATTTCTATTTCAAATGATTTAATGTTTGTTTAAAGAAAAATGAAGTTTTGGAAAATAAAATAGATTCACATGTTTGCCATGCTAGGGTAGTGTCACCTAGATCACCCCTTGCTTGCTCCACTTCTTCTTTGATTAAAAATGATATAAATGTTTTAAAGAAGAATATAGATTTTTGGGCTCCACTTTGAGCCATTGTGTTTCTAGCCATACATGTTTGGAATCCTTGTTTCAAAAGAAGCAAGTTCCATCTTTTCATGCACACCCTCTACGGCATACACATGCTCCTCACGGACACCATCACCACTTGTATGCTCATGTGTACACATGTACACATTGTGGACGTAAGGGCCACCTTGCTAAATTATACTTTGATAGAATACATAATGAAAATTTAGTAAATAAATTTGTTGGGTTAGAAAAGGGACTAACCCCCATGGACCCAAAAAGACATGGGTACCAAAGACCACCCCTATGGTATTTGATGTAGGTGTGGGCTCTCGCATGACGTGAGAGTATCGGTACCTTGGAGTGGATGCGTTCCGAGCTTCATGGAAATCAATTGGATGCATCACTTTCAAGGGATGTTTGGTGGGAGGACCACCTTGGTTTGGAGAACTTGAGAGGTACCCTCATTGGTTTTGGTATCGAATCTCTAACTCCTTATTTATATTTATGCATGCTTTTCATGTTTATTGTTTATAGCATGTTTTGATGTTTGTAGATTATTATATTAATGCGATGTTATTAGACCCTTGACATGCATGTATAGCATTTTGAGACACCCATGTTTATATGGACCCATATTTAGTGTCTCACTTTTGTTTAGCTATCATGTACATCATAAATCTAATGCATGTGTATTTGACATAACAATCATATGAGTTTGTGTTTTAATGCTTCATGTTTGATTACTTGTTAAATGTTAGTTTTCATTAAGGCTAGGTATATACTTGTACATATAGTGGGCCACAAATAAATCTTTATATGTTTGAACTTGAATGCTTATTTGAACCATTAGATGTGCTAGTATAGTCTAGTTTTGATGATTCATGCATTTTAAACTTGTATTCCCATTTTTGAATTTGTTTTATGAATTCTTGTTTAACTTCATGTATATGTCCACTTTATCCAAATTATTGTTATACATATACATCCTTGAGCCACGTGCCTTCATGCATATATTTTTGTGGACTCATTGTGTTTGGATATTTATGTATACCTTAGTTTGTATAAGACATACATATACCTTGAAGATTAAATTATTTTGATGAGTTTCATGTTTTTAAAGGAATATTGAGCTTAATTGAATACATTCATGATCATGTTCTTCACATTGTATTTGTACACTCACCTTCATGTTTACTCATGTTTTTGTTTTCATGAGTCATATTTATGCTTCATTGGTTTAGAGTGTTGAATAACATGTGAATTTCATGATTTATGAAAAATAATTTGTTTTATTCCTTAGTTGAAGGATTTGTACTAGTTAATAAAAGTTTCATTTTGACTAGTTCATATTCTTCGTTTTAATATAAGGTATACACTTGCTTTGATTGTTGTTTCAATTGGTATCATTGAATTCTTTCAATTGGTATCAATTTTGATTCTTCTTGTATACTCATATGTCGTATGTATGTATGTATGCTTCAATTCAAATGGTATCAATTTCATTTGGTATCTAATTTTTCATACATATATGTTTATTTGTGCTTATTATATCCCTATATCTTGAGCACAAATTTTTTTATGCTAAGCTTGAATTGCTAATGACTATCATATTTCAATTGGTATTCATAAACAAGCTTATGCATGTGTTTAGTTTGTATTTCACAAAGGGGGAGAAAATTCGATTTTCATATTTCAATTGGTATTTGTATTTCCACTCTCTTACTTTATGATAGAAATAAAAATTTCAAATTGATATCACATGTTTAAAAAGAAAAATATTTTTTTTTGATATCAAGATGTTTATTTGAATGATTTAAATTGGTATCTCAAAATTTTGTTTAAAGAAAATATTCAAAAAGTTTTGATTTGTATTGCCTATATGCAAGGAGAGCTTAACATCTCTTCTACGTATAGATTCATGATGAGTGTATCTTGTATTGAGGAGCTTGACAAATCTTCTTTATGTGGTACACGTGTGTAGGGGAGCTTCACATCTCCTCTTATGGATTGCATAGTGCACGTTATGTGAATTAGGGCTTGTCATCCTCTTTCATGTAATGTATCTATGTTGGGAAGCTTCACATCTTCCTCTTCATGAATGTATATCGCATATACCATTTATTGAACTATGTTCACTTTCAATTGGTATCAAGATGCTATCTTTGACATATATTTAAATTGATATCTTGATTGTTTGTAACCCTTATTGATACTCTTTTGTTTTAGACAAAAAGGGGAGAACATTATTTTTATTGTTTTGACCCTTTGTTGATTCTTTGTTTCAAACAAAAAAGGGGAGAAAAATTTATTGTTTTACTTTTGCTTTTACCCCTTTATTGATGATTGATAAAAAGGGGGAGAAAGATGTTGAGAAAGATGTTGAGTTTTATATGCATATTTATGGTTTGCATATATTAAGTTTAATTGGTATCTAGAGCATGTTTTTTTTTTAAAATTTCATTGGTATCAAGAGCATTTTACTTTTTATTGTTTATGCATATCTATGCATGTTTCATGTTTCATATTCATTGCATATTATGTTTATTTGTTTATGCATGAGTTAAGGGGGAGCTTCTTTGAAGCTTAACTTTAATCCATGCATATATAACTCTATGAGTTTTGTCATCATCAAAAGGGGGAAGATGTTGGCCCAGAGGCCTTCCACTCTAGTTTTGATGATGATTAACTCATGTAGTTATGTTTACTAATAATCTTGTGTTGCTTAAGTTTCAGATCACTAACCAAGATATTAGTTGATGATAGCTTCAACAAGAAGTTTTGAAGCCTTCACATGGTGATTCCAGAGCCCGAGCATCAAGATCATACATAGCCTTACTCGTTGGATCATGGTGTTTGGACCGAGTCGGCTTGAAGATGAAGATCGTCAAGAAGACTTAGGTATCATAGAGTTTAGTGTGTTTTAGATCCATTTGTAAAGTTTAGAATAGTTGATATGCTCAAGTGCACAATACACACACGTTTTATGTTTGGATATTGGTTTTTCGATTTTTGGTTTAACCGATATTTGTTTTCATGAATAGATTGATCAAAACAAGTTTAAATGGTTTATATGTATAGTAGATGTAGTCTATATATACATGCATGCTTAAACTTCCTAGACAAACTTATTTTAACTTTCCTATTCATGTGTTGAAAAATCCAAGGTTGATAAAATACAGTTTTTTGGTTTTTGGTAAAAAATGTTAATACACAAAAATAGTCTAACTTGCTTGATATTTGAGTTGAAATTTTTATCACATGTTTATATATTAATGCGAAATGATAAAACTATTTTGTAGAATTTTTATTAGAATATTTTTAAACCAGTTTTTCTGACCCAAACTGCTGCCTGCCAGGCTCTGGCGATCGACCGGGACGGTCGACGGTGTTCTAGAGTCGGTCGACCGACCGGTCACCGACGTGCACAGACTTGTGCACGTTGGCCAGGCACAGGGCTCGGTCGACCGACCGGTCGACCGGCCAGAGAGCTTTGCTCTCTGTTTTTGGGTAGTCGACCGGGCCGGTCGACCGGGTTCCTCCAACGGTCATATTATGACCGTTGGCGGTCGAGGGCGGTCGACCGCCAGCTGTGTTAGGCTGAGAATTTAGCCTAACGGCTAGTTTTCTGTTTGGGCCTATATAAACCCCATTCCTTGGGATTTTGGCCAAGTTTTCTAGAGCTAAAATTTCTCTCCTTTCTTGGTGTTTAAAATAAGTTTTCAAAAGAATTTAAGTGCCAAAAAGATTCATCTATTTGTTTTTAAAGTGTTTTGTTTTATTTCAAAGAAATTAGGTTTTTGGGAATTAGTTTTGGTCTAAATTATATCTATTTTGGTTTTTACCAAGAGAATTTCTTTGATCAAAACACTTTGTTTTCCACACTTGAGCTTATCTTCTATCCTATTCTATTAGGATCATTTGTTGTGGAAAAGGATTGGTTTGTGTTGAGATATACCACTTTTGTAAAAACCCTTTCTTTGTGGGTGCTCCCTCTTTGGTAGAGGTTGAGGTTATTGTTTACTCCCTCTTGGTGAGGTGGAGTTGGTTGGTGTTTGTATCCCTCTTCGGTAGAGGTGATTTGTGGTTGTTTGGCTAAGGGCCTTATCCCTCTTTGTGAGGTGGATTGTGTTTGTATTGCCTCGGTGGAGGTAGTGTTGTTGAGAGAGGAGTTCAGTACTCCCTTGTTGTACAAATCCTCCTCGGTGGAGGTTCCCTCGGTGGGAGTCCTCGGTAGACAAGATAGTGGATTAGAAATCCTTCTCGGTGAAGGCGGGGACGTAGATCTAGGGCTCGAACCTCGGAACATATCATTGTGTTTGCGTTTGATCCATTGTCTCTCTAACTCTCTCTTTACATTTGTGCATAGCATCATTCTTAGTATCATATCATATTTGCTTGTGTTGCGCCTTGCATCTTTCATATGCTATATACCCATTATATGTTTGGCTTGTGTTGTGTGCCTCACTTGTACTTAACCACGAGAGCTTCATATAGCACCTCAACCCTTATCTAGGGGAATCAAGAGGAGTTAGTCTAGAGCTTTTCACGGGAAATTCGGCTACACTCGTTGGTTGTACTAAGTGTAGTTGCAAATTTGTTTTAGCTTCCGCATTTAGTTTCTAGATTAGCATTATCACCTATTCACCCCCTCTAGGTGATTTCAAAAATATGCAATCCAATTTTGAATTCTTACCTTAATTGAAGACAAGATCTTGCATAGAGACTAAGTTTAAGGAAGAATGATTTTTGGTGGACTTATGACCTTAGATCGCTTATATTTTTGCAAAAATATTTTGAAAACTTGTCTCTCTTTCAAAATACATTTTCAAAATACTAACATTTGTCTTCTTTCTTTATAGATTTTGTGGGTGCAATCCGCTGAAAACCCTCAGGAGATAACACTCCTCCTCTAGGGGTAACCAAGAGGTTTAACGGCTTGTTGCACACGCTCAGTGCAATCGCGTCACCTGCAAAAGTGGTGTATAACCTTTGTAGTATAGTTTTTCTTTCTTATTTTGCTCGGGACGAGCAAAAGATAAGTGTGGGGGGTGATTAGTCTATAATTCTGCATTATTATATCACATTTCCCCACCGATTTATGAATAAAGTATCGGTCTAAACCGTATTTTGGTCTCTCTTGCAGGTAAATTAAGAGTCCAAGGGCAAAGGAGTAATAAGAGCTTAATTAATTCCATTTTAGGGTAATTAATTCTGGATTTCGTGGAGGCCAAGCAAGGGAACATCTAGAAGATACGTCGAACCTAGACCTTTGCTCACGTCAGACGAATGTTCGGGCGAAATTACCAGAAAAAGGATATACCAGGAAGATCCTCGAAGACTGACGCATCCCCGTACCAAAACCAGGGAGTTAACTCCCTGGTCTGGCCGCGGATCCGCGGCTATAGCCGCGGATCTGCGGCCCAATGGTGGGGCCACGTGTCGATTTTCAACGCGTGGCCCCGTCACGTCTTCCAGAATACTCTTATGCCTATAAATAGCCTTGTAGTTGGCCAAAGCGCAAGCAGTTTTGGATTTTAGGAGTAGTTTTTGATTTTTAGGCTAGGGTTTCTATGTTTTAGTGTAGTATAGGTAGGTGTTCTTCATTTCTTGTATTTTGTATTGTTATTTCATTTTTATATCTTGTAGTAGGGCTGAGAGATTTAGAGAGAGATAGAGAGGGATTGATGTAATAGATGGTGACAATCTATATAAAGGTGCCTCCTTTCTTCTCCAATGTAATCTTCTCCATCTTCTACATGATGCTTGGCTAATTTCTTCTTCTCATGGTGACTAACTACTAACCACTAACCATCTAACCACTTACTTGATAATCCACATGAATCTAATAGCCTCTACAAGGCCTTGCTCTTGCAAGGGCCATTGATGGCTCATGATGATGGTTTCTAATATCTAACTGAAAAGGTCACCTAGAGGGGGGTGAATAGGTGACGATGCTAATCTAGTGAACTTAATGCGGAATTTAAAAACTAATTACAATTACAACAATGATGCACACACAAGCAAGTATAAGATATAGCAATTTGCACAATACACAAAGTAAAGAGAGAGATAGAGAGTCAATGGATCAAGCGCAAACAACAAGATATGTTCCGAGGTTCGAGCACCCAGCTCTACATCCCCGCCTTCGACACACGAAGGATTTCTAATCCACTAGATAGTTCACAAAGAACTCTCACAAGGAGTACCCAACTCCTCTCTTTACAATCACAACCTCCTCCTTGAGGCACAACTCCAAGCCAATACAACAAACTCCCAATCACAAACCAATACAAGGATCACCTCACAACTTGAGGGATACAACCCAAAGCACAAAGCTAAGAAAAGATTGGGTTACAACTTGGTGGTCTAAAACAACAACCACAAACTATATCTTCTCCCACACAAATATCCTATAGATTTAGATAGTAGATTTTAACTCAAGTGTGGAGAAAACCAAGGGATTTGAAACCAGCAACTCAAAGAAAATCTTTGGGAAATAAATGAAACCAAGATAGAGAAGTTCAATTCAAAAGCTTTTCCCAAAACCCTTTTCTTTGATTTTTCAAACCCTAATGAAACCACCAAAAAGATTGTTCAATTTGAATCCAAAAACCTATTTTTATTGCAGCAAAAACACCTGAGAGAATGAAAATTTTAGCCCAAAAATTCTTAGAGAAAAACTCTCTCAAAATGGGGTATTTATAGGCAAATCTGGAAAATAGCCGTTGGCTGTAATTTTTTCCAGAATTACCCTGACGGTCAACCGCCCGGTCGACCGCCCAACGGTCAATTTTTGACCCGTTGGTGCTAGCGGTCGACCGCCCGGTCGACCCAAACAAACAGAGAGCAAACCTGCTCTCAGTCGGTCGACCGGCACGGTCGACCGGCTAAAGGTGTAGCTAGCGTGCATGTTTCTGTGCACGTCGGTCGACCCATGCGGTCGACCGTCTACATGGTGCGGTCGACCGTACCGGTCGACCGATCAGCCTGGCAGACACCAAAACAGATCAGAAATCTGGGGAAATAAATATCCAATAAATTCTTATAAACTACTAAAAATCCCCAAAAATAGTTTTGTCAAATTGCATTGATATATAAACATGTGATAAAAGTTTTGACTCAAATATCAAGCAATTAAAACTATTTTATGTCTAATCATTTTTACCAAAAACCAAAAACTGTATTTTCTAAAACTTGAATTTTGAATAGAAAATACGTTTTGTCCAAAACACTTCCAGATACAAAAACATGATAATTAAACACTTTGAAGCATGATGCATATGGATAGAAATCCAATATACATGAAACAAATATATATCATAGTCTTTGTCATTAATTCCAAAATATGTTTTGTCAAAAAAAAAATACCAAAACATATAACACATGAATAAAGGAGTCAAAACTAAGTTTGTCTAGGAAATTAAAGCATGCATGTATATAGAACAAATCATATATACATTAAACCATGTAAACTTGTTTTGATCTATCTATTCATGAAAACCAAGATCGGTTAAACCTAAAACCGAAAAACCAAAAACCAATATTCAAAACATGAAACGTGTGTGTTGTGAACTTGAGCATTATCATACTATTCTAATCTTTACAATTTGGATCTAAACACAAACTAAACCAGAGATACCTAAGTCTTCTTGTAGAGCGCCGTCTCCAAGTTGACTCGGTCCAAACCGTGATTCACCAAGCTTGACTCCAATGAGTGCTAGATGTCATCTTTGATGCTTAGGCTCTTGAATCACCTTGTGAAAGATGTATGGAAGCTTTCACCAACTAATATCTTGTTAAATATCTGAAACTTAAACATTGCAAGATTATTAGTACACATAACTACATGAGTTAATCATCATCAAAACTAGAGTGGAAGGCCTTTGGGCCAACAATCTCCCCCTTTTTGATGATGACAAAACTCATGGAGTTAAATATGCATGGATTAAAGTAAAGCTTCAAAGAAGCTCCCCTTAACTCATGCATAACAATAAAACATATAAGATATGCAATGAATGTTCTTAAACACATATAAACATGTTCTGGATACCAATTAAAATAAAACATAAACAATGAAACATGCTCTTGTTACCAATAAAACAATAATATTGAAACCAACATATTATTACTAATGAAAACCAACTAAAACATATGCATAAATCAACCATGCATATAAACTACAAATTCTTCTCCCCCTTTTTGTCAATCATCAACAAAGGGGTAAAAACAAACATAATGAAAACAAATACTTCTCCCCCTAAATCTTCAAAACAAAGAAGCAATAAATTATTTCAAGGGGTAAAACCAAAGTCAATATGATATCAATTGAAAATAACAAACTTTTAGAAATGTCAAATCCTATTTGAAATAAAACAAGGCATTGAAACATTTTATATCAAAATGAAAACATGTAATGTAAACTTGATACCAATAGATAAATAAAAAATTGATACCAAATTTAAGGAAACAAATAGCATCTTGATACCAAAAGAAGCTATTTTTCATTATAAGCATATGATACCAATTACTTTAATATCATAAAGTTAGGGAGTGGGAAACAAAAACAATGGTAAACAAAATACCAATTGAAATATAAAATACGAGTTTTCTCCCCTTTTACGAAATACCAAAAGAAAATATGCATAGGCTTGAAATAAGATACCAATTGAAAATTAAATCAATTGAAACATGATATTCATTAAAAATTCAAGCTTAGCAATCTTAAAGTTATGATAAAGCTTGTATATGGATACCAATTGAAAAACTCAAGCTTAACATAACCAAAATTTGTGCTTCAAGATATAGGGATATAATAAGCACAAATAAATCATCTATATATGTATGTAAGAAATAGATACCAATTGAAATTGATACTATATGAAGTGTAAGCATACATATATAAAACAAAACATATATGAATATACAAAAGGATGTCAAGATTGATACCAATTGAAAGAATTCAATGATACCAATTGAAACAACAATAAGATCAAGTGTATGACTCATATCAACTACCACCCATTTCATGATCAAGTTTAAATGATTTACACTATTAAGCATACATGAGCATGATCTCCCATCCAACCGCCCATTGAAGGTAGGGGTTTTCAAAAATAGATTTAGAAATATAGTATGTTTGAAAAACTCTACCTCATGAAGAATATCACAACTAGTCATATGAATCAACTAGTACGAAATCTTTCAAGATAAAACACAAAGATTTTCATGAAACATGAGAATCACATGATCACCAAACACTCAAAATCTATATGGCACCAATAGTACTCATGAAAATCAAATCATGAGAAAACATCAAAATAAGGTGAGTGTACAAGTGTTGTGAGAAACATATCATCATGAAAATGGATAATCAAGCTCGATTGAAATTCCTTTAAAATATGAACACATGAAAAACTAACTCTTCTTTACTAAAGGAAATTTCCTCATTGACACGAAAATCATCATAACAAATTAAACTTCAAGGCATACGTATGTTTTGACAAAACAAAAGTATACATACATATTCCTAAACACAATTGAGTCCAAAATATAGATTTACATGAAAAGCAAATGACTCAAGGGGCATACATGTATATCTTAAGGTTTGGCAAAATAGACATATACATGAAGTGAAAACACTTAATCATAGAAAACACATCAAAAATAGGAATGCATGTTTGAATGCATGAATCATCAAAACTAGACTATACTAGAACATCTAATGGGTACAAATAGGCATCCAAGCACAAACATATATAAAGGTTTATTTGTGGCACATTCTATGTGCAAGTATAAATCCTAGTTTTAATGAAAACTAATATCTAAGCATATATCCAAATCATTAAGCATAAAACGAGTCATAAATCAACAATAATCTAAAAATGATCATTATGTAAATCCACATGCTATAAGAATCATAAAATACATGATCAAAACATGTGGCTAAATTAGAAATCATACAACACAAGTTATTTATCAAAACATGAATCATTAAAAAAAATCATAGTCAACCATATGATTTGCATGACAAAGACATGTGCATTGAACCTATGATAAACATGATAGCTAAAACATAAAGAGAACACAAAATATGGGTCCATACTAAACATGGGTGTCTCAATAACTAATCATGTAAAGCATAAGTCTAATAAACATGGCAAATATCATACTAATCATGAAATAATGAAACATGATTCAATAAGAACAAAAATCATAAACATCCAAATGGTCATAATGCATATGCATGTGCATTAGATCTAGGGCATACATGTTAGTTTAAACAATGTGAGAACACTAAATATAGATCCATATAAGACATAGGTGCTCAAGTAACTAAACATGTATAACACTATTCTAAAGAGCATGGCATAAGCATAATGAACAATAAACCATGGCATGCTATAAATAGATGAACATGAAAAGCATGCAATTAAAAATGGGAGTTAGAGAATGGTACCAAAGCCGATGAAGGTGCATCTCTAATTCTCCAAACCATGGTGGTCCTCCCACCAAATCTCCTTGAGAGTGAAGCATCCAAATGGTTCTCCTTTTAGCTTAGAATGCATCCACCTCAAGGCACCAACACTCTCACGTTATGCGAGAGCCTCCACCTACATCAAACATCAAAGAGGTGGATCTTGGTACCCATTTTCTTGTGGGTCCACGGGGGTTAGTATCTCTCCTAACCCAAACAAGATTAGTTGCTAAATTTTCAATATGTAATCTATCATAGTAAAATCTAGCAAGGTGGCCTTTTCAACCACAATGTGTACAAGTGTACACATGAGCATACATGTTATGATTGTGTCTGTGATGAGCATGTGTATGCCGTGATGGGTGTGCATGCATAGTTGGAGCTTGTTTCTTGCGAACCAAGGATTCCAAACGAGTGTGATTTAAAGCACATTGGCTCAAAGTGGAGCCCAAACAATCAACACTTTTCTTCAAATTATTTATATCAATTTCAATGCTAGAAGATAAAGTGGGACATGCAATAGGTGTGCTAGAACAAGAAGCTACACTAGCATGGCAAACATCAATCTCTTTTTGCAAGGATTTATTTTTAATCAAAACCAAATCCAATTCTTTTGTAATTGCATCAATATCATTTTCAAAGTGAGATTTTCTTTAAAAGTAAAATCCAATTTTGAAGATAAAATCTCATTGTGCTTTACAACATCATCATAATCATTTTTATTTTCAAAAATTCATTTTCCTTTAAAGCAAGTTCGAGTTGAGATTTAAGTGAGTCACATTCACTTGCAATCTCTTCCTTCTCTTGCAACATCAATTCAAAATTAGAGCATAAATCCTTTAATTCATTTTTCAAAACAAGATTATCATCTTTCAACAAATCATGTTCTTCTAACAAATTCTCAAGCTTTTGAACAAGTTCCATATTCAAAGTTTGAACTTCAAAACATCCATGACAATAGGAACTAGAGCTATCATCTATTTGAGAATCCGATTGTACCTCAAGGGAGTTCTTCCCTGGACCATGAGGCATTGTTCTACGGACTTTTCTCTCTTAGATCTCCTCATCTTGTTGATAATCCTTGGAAGCTCCGGAGAAGTCAAGATGCTCCAAACTGTAAAAGCCGAGTCATAATGATCAAAAACATGTAATAAATGTTCATTTAGAGATGCTCTAAGTACCCTAAGTGCTAATGCATTGGCCTTCTTATGCTTGCTACTATTTGGGAGGGATTCTATGATAATGGCTTGATAAACTAGATGTCCTAGGTCTTTTAAATGTTTAGTCATATTGGCCTTCCAAGCATCAAGTCTAAAATGATCAAACATAGGAGGGCTAGCCATAAGTGCAAACTAAATGTGTGCAAATGAAAATGCAAATGAAGATTAACAAACCAAGATCTCACTCCTAGGTGGTTAAACCTAAATATCAGGAGCGCTAGCTCTGATACCAATTGAAAAGGTCACCTAGAGGGGGGGGTGAATAGGTGACGATGCTAATCTAGTGAACTTAATGCGGAATTTAAAAACTAATTGCAATTACAACAATGATGCACACACAAGCAAGTATAAGATATAGCAATTTGCACAATACACAAAGTAAAGAGAGAGATAGAGAGTCAATGGATCAAGCGCAAACAACAAGATATGTTCCGAGGTTCGAGCACCCAGCTCTACATCCCCGCCTTCGACACATGAAGGATTTCTAATCCACAGATAGTTCACAAAGAACTCTCACAAGGAGTACCCAACTCCTCTCTTTACAATCACAACCTCCTCCTTAAGGCACAACTCCAAGCCAATACAACAAACTCTCAATCACAAACCAATACAAGGATCACCTCACAACTTGAGGGATACAACCCAAAGCACAAAGCTAAGAAAAGATTGGGTTACAACTTGGTGGTCTAAACAACAACCACAAACTATATCTTCTCCCACACAAATATCCTATAGATTTAGATAGTAGATTTTAGCTCAAGTGTGGAGAAAACCAAGGGATTTGAAACCAGCAACTCAAAGAAAATCTTTGGGAAATAAATGAAACCAAGATAGAGAAGTTCAATTCAAAAGCTTTTCCCAAAACCCTTTTCTTTGATTTTTCAAACCCTAATGAAAACACCAAAAAGATTGTTCAATTTGAATCCAAAAACCTATTTTATTGCAGCAAAAACACCTGAGAGAATCAAATTTTAGCCCAAAAATTCTTAGAGAAAAACTCTCTCAAAATGGGGTATTTATAGGTAAATCTGGAAAAATAGCCGTTGGCTGTAATTTTTGCCAGAATTACCCAGACGGTCGACCGCCCGGTCGACCGCCCAACGGTCAATTTTTGACCCGTTGGTGCTAGCGGTCGACCGCCCGGTCGACCCAAACAAACAGAGAGCAAACCTGCTCTCAGTCGGTCGACCGGCACGGTCGACCGGCTAAAGGTGTAGCCAGCGTGCATGTTTCTGTGCACGTCGGTCGACCCATGCGGTCGACCGTACCGGTCGACCGATCAGCCTGGCAGACACCAAAACAGGTCAGAAATCTGGGGAAATAAATATCCAATAAATTCTTATAAACTACTAAAAATCCCCAAAAATAGTTTTGTCAAATTGCATTGATATATAAACATGTGATAAAAGTTTTGACTCAAATATCAAGCAATTAAAACTATTTTTATGTCTAATCATTTTTACCAAAAACCAAAAACTGTATTTTCTAAAACTTGAATTTTGAATAGAAAATACGTTTTGTCCAAAACACTTCCAGATACAAAAACATGATAATTAAACACTTTGAAGCATGATGCATATGGATAGAAATCCAATATACATGAAACAAATATATATCATAGTTTTTGTCATTAATTCCAAAATATGTTTTGTCAAAAAAAATACCAAAACATATAACACATGAATAAAGGAGTCAAAACTAAGTTTGTCTAGGAAATTAAAGCATGCATGTATATAGAACAAATCATATATACATTAAACCATGTAAACTTGTTTTGATCTATCTATTCATGAAAACCAAGATCGGTTAAACCTAAAACCGAAAAACCAAAAAACCAATATTCAAAACATGAAACGTGTGTGTTGTGAACTTGAGCATTATCATACTATTCTAATCTTTACAATTTGGATCTAAACACAAACTAAACCAGGGATACCTAAGTCTTCTTGTAGAGCGCCGTCTCCAAGTTGACTCGTCCAAACCGTGATTCACCAAGTTTGACTCCAATGAGTGCTAGATGTCATCTTTGATGCTTAGGCTCTTGAATCACCTTGTGAAAGATGTGTGGAAGCTTTCACCAACTAATATCTTTTTAAATATTTGAAACCTAAACATTGCAAGATTATTAGTACACATAACTACATGAGTTAATCATCATCAAAATTAGAGTGGAAGGCCTTTGGGCCAACACTAACTTGCTAACTTGCTAACCAAGCTAACTCTCTCTTATTTCATGCTTGCTTCTAATGGTATGATGATCTAATATTTGTATTAGCTTGCTCTTGATGCAAGTTTGAATGTGATGAACCATCTTATTTGCCATGCTTTGTATCGTCTCTTGAAGCCAAGGATTAGTGATGGCCAAGGATCTATGTGAGGCAACAATCACTAAGAGGTTAGCATGGTTAGTGGAGCAATTAGTAGTTAGTAGCCATGAGTTTATTTTTCTTTGTTTTGAAAATCATTTTAAAACTCTTTTTCTCATTTTTCTATCGATGTTTTCACCATCCTCTTAGTTCACCATTGTTTCATCTTCATCTTTATTTGTTTTCCAAACCACTTCACTTTTGTTTTCTTCGCCGTTTTCATCGCCTTCTCCACCTTCCACTTTCTAGATTTCCTTTTCTTTTCTTTTTTTTTTCTAATTCTTTAACAAAGAAGAATTGTTAACAACCGACGTGAATAGAGATTGTTAATGCTTCTATCGCTTCCCGTCCCTGTAGATTCGATCCGTTGAGCCAATACTATAACGGAAGTATCGAGGGAACATTAACACATATACAAGCTTTTTCATTGATTTCATAAATACACAATTTTGAGTGCTGGTTCCGCCCCGATCAACACATCATAAGAAAAAATTTTATCCTTGGACAAAAAGTCTTACTCTATAATTCTAGGCTTCATCTTTTCTAGGAAAATTAAAATCAAGATGGACTGGGCCATTCGTTGTAAAAACCATGTGGTGCTGTAGAGATCAGTGACACCAAGAATGGAAATGACTTTAAGGTAAATGGTCAACGCCTTAAACCTTTCTTGGAATCGGTGCCGGTAAATGAAATGGCTATGGGTCTTTTCAATCCAGTGTATTGGTAACTTTCCTCTTTTGCATTTTATTTCACGCATCTATACATTTCTTTCATACATTGGGGACAATGTATGAGATAAGTGTTGAAGAGGGCTCTAACATTACTAATATAACTAAAAAGAAGAAGAAGAAAATAGAGAAGAAAAATATATATATAAAAAAAACTTTTTGACAGGTAAGAATAATATTTTGATATATTTTTAGTAAGAAATTAAGTCAATTTTAAGGAATAAGAAAATCATAATTAGGATTTCTTATACTTGGTCAAAATAAGATAGCTTGTTTGATTTTCAAGGTTAGGAAGAAAATTGATGAAAGCAATTTAGTCCTGATCTTTACCTTGAAAGATATATGCACACTTTATACATTTACACGCTTAGGGTTTAAAAACAAAAATTCTTATGCCTTATAAAAAAAAAGAAAAAAATATATATATATGCAAATCTAATTATTGATTAGCTAGGTGCTTTGGCCTAAGCAAGCCTTGATATTTATGCAAAAGATAATTAGATAAGTTTGAAAAATATACATATATATAAATCCTCTGATTAAGCTGGGTATTTGTGCCTCATGAAGCATAAATATTCACGCCTAAAAGGGTACATTTTATAAATAAAAACCCTTGGTTTCATGGCCTTGTCTGCTCGAGTGTTTAAGTCCTTAGGGGTGTTTTCTCACCTGGTGCCTTAAGATTGTCCGGTTTGGGTGTCACCGACTAAAGGCTCGTTACATGGGCAGATTAGAAAGCCTAATGGAATTGAGGAATAAATACCACCAAAATAAATATAAATAAGACATAGGAGTTAATGTTAAAGAACCCTTAGTCAAACTTCACGGTCACGATGGTGCATATGACTCAGTGTAAAGTAAAAGACTAGATGAGAAATACAATTTGACTCCTTACTTTGATTGATGACATGTTTTTGAATAGAGACTAAGTTTAGGAATGAAAAGTTTGATATTCCTATAACTTATAGATTACTTGAACTTTTACAAATATACTTCAAATATTTTCTCTTTTCAAAATGCTTTTCGAAAATACTAACATTTTTTCTCTTTCTTTATGGATTTTGTGGGTGCAATCCACTGAAAATCCTCACGAGACAAAACTCATCCTCTAGGGGTAACCTAGAGGTATAACAGCTTGTTGCACATGCTCAGTGCCATCGAATGACCTGCGAAAGTGGTCTAATAATTGATTAGGATTAGTTTTGATGTGTTGCTCGAGGGCGAGCAAACGATAAGTGTGGGGGTGTGATCGATCACATATATTTCATATATATTGTCACATTACCATGTTTATTATCTAAATAAATCATATTAATAAGTCATATTTTTCTTTATAAAATGCAGGCCCATTGCTAAAGGATAGGAAAGAGAAATGGGCCCAAAAGCCCATCAAATTCTGATTTAATTTAGAATTAATTTGAAATCAAGAAATCAGGGCAGATCATGGCAAATCAGAGAGGTTGAAAACCGGTTAAAATGAATCTTCCCAAATCAAGTGGTTAAAGCCAAAGATCAAAGGCTGTTTCGTCAATCCTGGAGCTGAAACGGGAAAACAAGTAGGAGATAAAGGGGAATCACAAAGCGAGGGAGAGCCTCCAACCAGGTGTGGCCACCTGGCCACACCATGGCCACGAAAACGCGGCCAAAGCCGCGCTTCCGCTGCTTGGTTGGTTCTATCGGGGAGTGTTTGCTCCCCTATCTTCGTGCGCCCTCCTCCGTTGATTTTTTCCTATAAATATTATATTTTTCAGAGAAAAAGGGACTGGAAATTAGTTTAAGTTTTTCTCTTTGTTTTTAAGGTTTAGGATCTTTATTAGATAGTGTAGAAGTTGTATCTTTGTTTTCTAATTTTTAGATCAGTTCAAATACCAGTGAGAGTGAGAGAGAGAGAGAGGAATAGAGTGATTATAATTTGAAGCTTGAAGTGACATTAATAAAGGATCAGGCTTTCTCTTCTTTCACTCCAATTCACGGATATGTCTTGCTTTATTTACATGTCTTATTTTTCATCTTCCATGAGTAGCTAAATTTATTTTCTGGGCTTATTATCATCCCTCTCTTCGATCCCTCTTGTTTTTGCATGGCTTTGATGTAAAGACCCAATGGAATCATATGCATGCCTAAACTAAGCCTTTCTTCTTGAAAGTGTTCTTGAAGGCACAAGAGGATGGGTTCGGATTTCTAAACTTCTATTTCTTTTAATAACATCACTTGGACTTATTTTTATTTCATACTTGAAAGACTTGATGATTTAACATTCAATTCAAGATGATTTCTTAAGAAAAAGAGTTAACTTTTTCAAACTATATTATTTGCTTTGCTTAAAACTTTCTAAACTCAAGCTTAAGTTTTTGCCTATAATCAAGTTGAGGCACTAAGAATTTTAAGAGAAGAACACATCGTTGAGTAGTGAGATAGTGAGACAAGATCTTCTTCCTATATTAAAAACAACCAAACAATTTTCAACACTTTTAAAGATCACCTTTTCCAAAGCCTTCTCTAAATTTTCAATTTTTTCTTTTAATCATTTCCCTTCTCTCAATTCTCTTTTCAACTAAAAGAAAAAAAACACACCATTCTTTGCTTTCTAAATAAAAACACTGAAAACTTTCATCGCATTCCTCCTCGTGGACACGACCCGTTAGCCCAAAGCTAGACGGTAATTCTTATCACTTTCAATTACAATCAGCCATTCGGAACCTTCGCCTACGATGTATGCCCTTTGGATTATGCAACGCTCCCGTGACATTCCAATGGTGTATGCTCAGTTTGTTGTCCGACATGGTGGAACGTTTTTTTTGAGATTTTCATGGATGACTTCTTCATCTATGGAGATTCATTTGATTAATGTCTTCATCATCTGGAGTTAGTTCTGCAAAGATGTAAGGAAAAGAATCTAACTCTAAACTGGGAGAAATGTCATTTCATGATGAGATAGGGATTGTCTTAGGCCATGAGATTTTCAGGAGAGGAATTGAAGTGGACAAGGCAAAAGTAGAAGTTATAGCTAAGCTTCCACCACCCAAAAGCATCAAGGATATCAGATCTTTTCTAGCGCATGCTAGGTTCTACCGATAGTTTATTAAGGACTTTAGCAAAATTTCTAAGTCCTTAACCAACCTGCTCGCTAAGAACGTGCCTTTTGATTTTAACGATGAATGTTTCAAGTCGCGGGAGAAGCTTAAGCAAGATTATGCATCTGTACATATTATTTCTGCTCATGATTAGGCACAATCATTTGAAATCATGTGCGATGCCTCCGATTTTGCTATCGGCGCTGTTCTTAGACAGCGCATCGACAATAGGCAGCACGTGATCTACTACTCGAGTAAGACCCTGAATGACGCCCAACAAAATTATACGACCGAGAAGGAATCTTGGCTGTTGTCTTTGCGTTAGAAAAGTTTCAGCCCTACTTGTTAGGATCAAAGACGGTGATTTTCACAGATCACTCGGCATTGAAATACCTCATGACTAAGAAGGAAGCAAAAGCCTGATTGATTCGGTGGATCCTTTTACTTCAAGAATTTGACCTAGAAATTCGGGATAAATGAGGTATATAAAATGTGGTAGCTGATCATCTGTCAAGAATTCCAAATGCACCGAGAATACGAACTCTGATCAACGAGGATTTCCTAGATGAGCACATCCTGGCCATTGTTATGGAGCCATGATATGCGGATATAGTCAATTACCTGGCCACTGGACAATTACCCGCTGACTAGACAAAGCAATACCACTGTCACTTCTTTGCCCAAGTATGATACTTCTTCTGGAAAGAGCCGTATCTTTTTAAGTATTGTCCTGACCAGATTATTCGACGATACATACTAGAAGAAGAACAGAGGAGTGCGCTTAGCTTTTGCCATGAACTTGCATGCGGCGGACATTTCGGTCCCCGCAAGACCACAGAGAAAGTTTTACAAAGTGGGTTTTACTGGCTTACTTTGTTCAAAGACTCATTCCACTTTTGCAAGTCATGTGCAAATTGTCAGAAAATTGGAAATTTTTTGAGAAGAGACATGATGCCCCTGAACCCGATTCTTGAAGTCGAAAATTTTGATGTTTGGGGGTATCGACTTCATGGGACCATTCTCAAATTCATTCGGCAACTAGATCATCTTGCTTGTTATGATTACATCTCTAAATGGGTAGAAGTTGTGCCAACTAAAACCAATGACAACAAAGTGGTTGTCAAATTCCTGAAGAAAAATATCTTCTCCCATTTTGGCACCCCAGAGTGATAATTAGTGATAATGGATCACATTTCTGCAATAGAGTCTTTGAATCTCTGATGTGGAAATATTTCAGCAATCACAAGTTATCCACTCCGTATCATCCCCAAACAAATAGGCAAGTCAAAGTGACCAATCGACAACTCAAGCTCATTTTAGAAAAGACTGTTGGAAAAAATCGAAAGGAATGGTCGGTCAAACTAAATGATGCATTATGGGCTTACCGCACTGCTTTTAAGACAGTCCTGGGGATGTCTCCTTACAGAATCATTTTTGAAAAGCCTGTCATCTGCCAGTCGAGTTAGAACACTGAGCCCTGTGAGCTATTAAGCAACTCATTTTTATCTGACCAAAGCCGGTGAACTAAAGAGACTGCAGATCTCAAAGTTGGAGGAGATAGAAAATGAGGCTTATGAGAAAGCATGGATTACAAAGAGAAGAACTAAACTTTGAAATCACCTAGAGGGGGGGTGAATAGGTGACTAGCTAATCTAATGATGAATTAATGCAGAATTAAAACTATTTATGCAAACAAAAAATTCTTAAGCTAAACACACAAGGTATAACCTAAGAGTGTAGCCGAATTCCCGGTGAAAGGCTCTGGACTATCTCCTCAAGATTCCTTTAAATAAGAGTTGAGGTGCCGCTATGACTCTCTTTGTTGAATACAAGTGTGAGCAAACAATCCCAATCATATAACAATTAGGCACAAGATATATCAAGCATATAAAAGCGATAAGCAATGTAAGCATGCAAGATATAAACACAAGTGAGAGATAGAGAGCAACCACAAACACGAGAGAATTGTTTCGAGGTTTGAGCACCCTTGCTCTACGTCCCCGCCTTCATCACTATGAAGGATTTTCACTATAAACCGATCCCACTGGATCACTCGGTGTTGAAACACCTACAACGAGTTCACACTAGAACTCCTTGGACTCCCTAGTCCATCTCTTGTTCCCGCAAGAACTACACACCGCAAGCACACTATCTTGCCGAGGCCGCACCTCTATACCGAGCTCTCACTAGAACTCGAAACAACGCGAACCCGCAAGTCCGCCTCCTCAAATACAAAGTAGAACACTTTTGTGATCACAATACTTTAATCACCTAAAACACTCTCACAATAACTCTCCTATAGGAATGATATAGCAATGAAAAGCTCAAGTTTGTGTGAGAAAAACTTGGATGGATTGTAACGAAAAAACTCAAGAAAACTCTTTAGAAAAACACTCTTGATAAACTCTCCTTTTGATTTGAAAATAATGGTTTAAACAAGTGGAGAAAAACGCTAAAAGATGCATGAAAAACTAGCTTGAAAACCCACTTGAAATCTTGTGTAAAGCAGTCCAAGAGAAGCCCCTCTTATATAGGCTTCAAAAATGTGGCCGTTGGAGGCCAACTCAGTAGACTGGTCTGCTGTCGGTCGATCGCCCAGTCGACCAGCTAACGGTCAGATTCTGCCAAAGGTCGACCAGCTGGTCGACCGTGGCCTAGATACAGGGAGCAGTAGCTCTCTGCAGGTCGACCGCCGGTCGACCGGGGCCATTTTCAGAAAGTAGAACTCTCTAGCGGTCGACCGAGTCGATCGACAGGCCCTCCAGCCAAACAGGCCGTGCACGTTTGTGCACGTCGGTCGACCGCCCGGTCGACTGACCTCTGGCACGGTTGACCGTGCGGTCGACCGGCAGAAGGCCAGAAACAAGTTTTTAGGGATTTAAAACTCGGTCTTTTTCTTTCAATAAAATCCCATAAATTCTCTAAAAATCTACAAAAATAAGTTCAGTAATATACTTTAATATACAAACATGTTTGAGTAAAAATCAAAACATGTTACAAACATTTTGAACTATTTTTGTAATAAAGAAGTTTCGCCTTAAACAAAAAATTGTATTTTTCAAAAATGATTTTTCCAAAACTTCTCCAAATACAAAAATAAGATATTCTAAACACTTTTAAAGCTTAGTGTGTATGGATATGATCCACTACACATGTATGATGAAATATCTATATTTTTAACATTAAGCCCTAAATTAAGTTTTGATAAAACACATGTAATTTTGAAACTTAAAAACCAAACTGGTATTTTCCAAAATGAAAACTCTTTTATGAAAACACATCTAAATCTTTTGTGTGAGTGTATACGATACTTGAGCAATCCACCAACTAATCTATCGTTTACATTTTATCTAAAAATAAAATCTTGACACTTACAAACATGACACAAGTCTTCTTGAAAATCTTCTCTTGAAGGACTTCTTCTCCTTCTTGACTTGGTCCAAACCTTGATGCAATGAGCTAGACTCTATTTTCCATTGATTTTGCAAAGGGGGAAAACTTACAAAAAAGGGTCGAGGAGCTAAATGACAAGTATTCTAAAAAGATTACAAGTAGATTTCCTCTGAGATTCTGCCAGTGGTATAGAACTTTGAACTCCACACCCACTGGATTTTCTATTAATTCCTTTGGTGTGAAGTTAATCTCTCAGCGGCTGAAGCGGAAGGTCACTGAGAAGAGCGAGGGTAAGTGGGTCCGCGTTCCAGGCCTCAGGGAATTCATTGCCGCTGATGATAGCGAAGCCTCGGATGCAGGAAGTCCTCACTTTGAAGCGGATACAGGTGCTGAGGCTCCCGCAGCTGCTTCTGGTGGGGTGGGTACGGCCCCCATGGAACATGTTGATGTGGAAGAAGTGGAGGAAGAAGATCCTGAGTCCACTTCAAGCGAAAGCGAGAAGGTGGATCTCGTAGGAAGAGGGTGGTGAAGAAGCCTCGTCGCTACGCTCCTACGGTTATTGCAGAGGGAGAATCATCTGCAGTGCCTCCTCCTCCTGCTCCATTAGTCATTAGGTTGTCGGCTCCTAGGCAGACTACTGGTAAAGCTGCTCCGGACCCGGGTAAGACCAGCTCCGTTCTTATAATACAGTTTTATGTATTCCAGACAGCTCATTGTTTATTTTATGATTCAGGAATTGAGGCGGTGAGAAGCCCGAGTGCTGAGGCTGCCGGAGAACAGGGGGAGCATTATGATCCCCTGTTGACTTATAGAGAAGGCGATGAAGCTGGCTATTTCGCCGTCTCGGAAGAGTCTGGAGGTGATGCGACTGTTGTAGGTCCTTTGGCTGCTGGGACTTCAAAAGAAAATCCCGTAGCTCTAGCTCTTTTGGGTGGACCACGGAGGGTTCGGCTAGTGAAGGTGGACCAGCCATTCATGTTGATTCTACCAAAGATTTTCTAATGGAGCCTGCAGGGACTGATGCCGCCGTCAAGACGATTGAGGCGACATCATCTTTTTGTAGTGTTTTGACCTTTTGACCTTGCTATTTATTATGCCTTGCTTAAACAAAGTCTTGTTGTAGGTGTTCCGCCTCTGGGTACATCGACTTCAAGAGGGCCTGAGGGAACCAGGGGTGAAGTAAGTACTTCGACCGCGACGAATGCTGCCGAGTTGGATGCTTTGTATCATGGGTTGCCCTCTTATCAGCCTGAACCAGCCAGAGGAAATGAAATTGAGGGAACGGTAGTCATGGAATCAATATCAACGAGTGAGATGCTATTGGTTTCGCCAGTGCCGCCTATCTTGCCATGCGCGGAGCTGAAGGTGATTACCAGTCCTACTTCTCCAACATTGGTGGTTGAGCCAGCTCTCGCGGAAATAGTCACTAGTCCTACCTCAGTTGTGGCTAGTGTACTGGTTTCAATGAGGACTCCTCCGAGATCACCGATGACCCCTCATGTTGCTGCAGCCAGTGCCTCCATAGTTATGCGAGTGAAGGCAGTGGAAACTCTGTCTTTAGAGGCTGCTTGTTTGCCGGGAGTAGTTGAGGCCGAGAACGAATTCATGGCTGAGTTAGTCAACAGCTTTTATAAGAGCTTAAAGCGATCCGTTGCTTTGGTCTTGAAGGGCTCGACTAACTCGTTTTCTGCTTTAAAGGTGGTCCTCTCCCGAAGCATTGACAGTATCCGGGACTTTGGAGGTAATGACCAGGCCGCTACATTGGAGCTTCTGGTGGACAGACTCGAGAGGGATGTGGACAAATGGCGCTGTCTTAGCCATTCAGATTTGGAGTTTTCAGTTAACGAACAACTTGCACATCTTGTTGCTCAGATGCATGAAGCTCATCTTGCCGCTCAAAAAGCTGCTAAGGCAATTTCTTCTGATTTGAAATCCTTGGAGACAAGGAAAATAGAGCTCAGGGATGCCATAGACGCTTCTAGCAGTGCTCTTCTTGACGCTGAGGATAAAATTGAAAAGGCCAAGGAAATGATCAGGAAGGCTAATCTCCTTTTGTCCAAGGCTGAACCAGTGCGCCTTGAATAGACTGCTCGGCTCGAGCGGCTTAAGGCCCAGATTGATGAAGTCTTGCGGCAGGAGCTAGCATAGAGGGCAACTTTGGTTGAAATTGAAGCTCGCTTGACCTAGACGGCGAGCTTTAATGAGGCCGAGTTGAGGTCGCAGGCGCTTATCAGGGCTGCTGAAGAGAGGAAGACTAGGTTGGCCACTCTTGAAGAATAGATCAGGTCGTATAAAGCGCCGTCGTAGCTTGTAATCTGTGCATTCATGTATCCCTCTTTTGGAATCAATACAAAGTGATTTTATTTTGACTCTCCCGTTGCGTTTCCAACTTGTTTTATCTTCTGAATTCTCGCTTTCAAGTTGTATTGCAGCCATTTGAGAAAATAGCCCTTACTGGACTAAAAAGATGAGACCTGGCTATCTGCCGGTTCAGAGGTCGCAATGACGTAACCGATTAAGATGACACCAAGCTCAAAATTTTGTCATATGATGACAAAGAAACAGTCCTTGCTGGACTGAAAGATGAGACTTGACTATCTGCCGGTTCAGAAGTCGTAATGACGTAACCGATTGAGAAGCTACCAAGCTCAAAATTTTGTCATATAATGACAAAGAAATAGTCCTTTCTGGACTGAAAGATGAGACTTGGCTATCTGCCGGTTCAGAGGTCGCAATGACGTAACCGATGGAGAAGCTACCTAGCTCAAAATTTTATCATATAATGACAAAGAAATAGTCCTTACCGGACTGAAAGATAAGACTTGGCTATCTGCTGGTTCAGAGGTCGCAATGACATAACCGATTGAGAAGCCACCAAGCTCAAAATTTATCGTATGATGACAAAGAAATAGTCCTTGCCGGACTGAAAGATGAGACTTGGCTATCTGCTGGTTCAGAGGTCGCAATGACGTAACCAATTGAGAAGCCACTAAGCTCAAAATTTTGTCGTATGATAACAAAGAAATAGTCCTTGCCGGACTGAAGGATGAGACTTGGCTATCTGCCGGTTCAGAGGTCGTAATGACATAACCGATAGAGAAGCCACCAAGCTCAAAATTTTATCATATGATGACAAAGAAATAGTCCTTGCCAGACTGAAGGATGAGACTTGGCTATCTACCGGTTTAGAGATCACAATGACGTAACCGATTGAGATGCTACCAAGCTCAAAATTTTGTCGGGATTTGGAAGGAATTGTCAGAGGTATATTGTTAACGTGACAACCCGAAAAGTCCACCAAAGACTGAGTGGGACTCAGGAACTTGCTGGGGAGTTAGGAAATGAATTCCATAGAAGATCATATGTCAGAGGTGTAATGTTAACGTGACAAAAAGAACTTCGTAGGAATTTGAAAAGCGATTTGTCAGAGGTGTAATGTTAACTTGACAAAAAGATATGCCAGAGGTGTAGTGTTAAATATATCATGAAAGGTCTCGTTCTCACTGAGAGAAATGAGGAGATCACTGTCATAGGTTTAATGTTAACTTAACAGCGAAATGGATGCCAGAGGTGTAGTGTTAAACATAGCATGAAAAGGTCTCATTTTTATTGAGAGAAACGAGGAGATCACTATCATAGGTTTAATGTTAACTTAACAGCGAAATGGATGCCAGAGGTGTAGTGTTAAACATAGCATGAAAAGGTCTCGTTCTTATTGAGAGAAACGAGGAGATCACTGTCATAGGTTTAATGTTAACTTAACAGCAAAATGGATGCCAAAAGTGTAGTGTTAAACATAGCATGAAAAGGTCTCGTTCTTATTGAGAGAAACGAGGAGATCACTGTCATGGTTTAATGATAACTTAACAGCGAAATGGATTTGCGGTATGAGCAATTTGGTCAAAATTGTAGTATTAACTTGACCGAGAGATACATTTACTGCTGGAGGTGTTTGAACAGAGCAGTAATTTGAATGGATCTGTCATTCTTCATATGTGGTCTTACCATTCTATGGATGAGAATTGGTAAGTGATTTTAGAGAGGGAATCAAATGGGAACAAGTCCCCTAGGATTTTTAGAAAATCCTCAGCTGTCAACGGGTTTGATATGCCTTTACCAACTACGTTTGAGTCGGACTAGCCATGTTATTCCCCTCAGCATGATGAGTTGTCGAGGACTTATGTTGGGCTTAAAGCCCAACATTTTCCTCTATCCTTAATCATTAAAGGTGTTGGATCATTTGGTTCGCGCGTGTGTAACCTTGATTCTTCTTTGAGACAACCAGTGTATGACCAGGTTCCTACTGGTTTATGATTGTATGATGTCGCTTGGAGGAAGAGAGAGGCGCTCTTTCTGCGTACCTTGGATTTGAAGGTCTTGATCAGAGGTGTAATGTTAACTTGATCATGAGAAGGGTCCTTAATCAAGGATAATACTTCTTTAAGAACTTGCCATTGATCGGCATCATGAGTAAATCACCATCTGAAGTCATACAGCGATATGCCCCGTTTGAATAAACTGTTTCTATTACAAACGGTCCCTCCCATTTGGGCTGAAATTTGTCTTTGGTTTTGTGTGTCATGATCATTGGTCGTCTGACGGCTAAAACCAAATCTCCTTTCTGGAAGACTCTTTGTTTGACCTTCTTATTGAAGGCTTTTGAGATCCGAGCTTGATATAACTCAATGTGCTGCTGAAGTTGTAACCGCTTTTCATCTAGGACTTCGAGCTCTTGAAGACGCAACCGATCATTGTCCTCTGATGTGATCTTAGTGATTAGCGCAACTCGTAATGACGGCATCTGGATTTCCAACGGTATGATTGCTTCACACCCGTACACCAGGGGAAAAGGCGTATTGCCGTCGGGGTCCGAACCGTGGTTCGGTAGGCCCAAAGACATTCACCAAGCTTTTCGTCCCAATCTCGCTTATTCGAGGAGACGAACTTTTTGAGTAACTTGATGATTGTTTTGTTGAATGCTTTCGCCAAGCCATTAGCGGCGGGATTATAGGCAGTTGAAGCCACATTCTGAATTCGGTATTTATCGCAGAATCGATAGAAAACCTGGCTTATGAATTGGGGACCGTTATGATGGATGATCTGCCTAGGGACACCAAATCGATGGATGACATGGTGTTTGATGAAATTAACCACGTTAGAAGTTTTGACTTCAACCAGTGGTATGGCTTCTGCCCACTTTGAAAAGTAATCAGTTATTGCTAAGATAAACCGGTGACCTCTTGTCGAAGAGGGGCTGATTGGCCCTACGACATCGATTCCCCATGCTTCAAATGGCTATGAAGCGACAGTTGGGTGGAGCAACTCCGGAGGCTGGTGTATGAAGTCCGCATGAATTTGGAAAGCTTTACACCTTCGTGCATATTGGATGGCATCGGTTATCATAGTTGGCCAATAATATCCAAGCCTATGCAATCTGTCTTTAAGTTTTGGACCTGGCTGATGAGCTTCACATATGCCGTCGTGTACTTCTTTAAGCACTTCCTGTGCCTCTGAATTAGAAAGGCAACAGAGGAGGATACTATCATATGAACGACGGTAAAGTGTCTTCAGAGTTGGATCATAGTAAAAGTGGAGAGGCCTTCGTCTGATAGATGCCACTTCTTTAGGATTGTCTTGCAGCAGACCATGTAGAGTATAGTCGATGAAAGGAAATCGCCAATCCTCGGCTCAAGATCCGTCGAGATATTATAGACCTCTCCGGTTCTTAACATATGTTTAGAGCAGACAAGGTGTCGAGTCGCCACTGTAAGGTGATACTCGGTGTCGACTGGCAGGGCTAGTGTTGTTGCTAAAGCAGCAAGAGCATCCGCCTTAGTATTCTGAGATCGAGATACGTGCCCGATGTAAAAACCATCAAACAGATTAGCCAATTCGATGACTGTGTGATAATAAGGCATCAAATCCTCATGACGGACCTCATATTCGCCTTTAACCTGATTGACAATCAGTTTTGAATCACCGTAAGCTTCAAGGTAGCTTACCCCCATTCCGTGGGCGAGCTGAAGACCAATGAGTAGAGCATTATATTTTGCTACATTGTTGGAGCATGATTCCGTCAGAGAGAATGCTCTAGGAAGGACGTGATTTTGCAGGGAGATAAACACAACCCCAACGCCGGCAATGATCCTGCCTTTAGGGCCTATTCGTGATGCTCCATCGAAGAACACCTGCCAAACTTCATCCTCTGAAGTTACATTAGATTCGAAGACTTCATTTGGAATATCTTCATGAAGTTTTGATTTTTCCGGAACTGGATGAGCAGCCAAGAACTCTGCGAGGGCCTGGCCTTTAACCGCCTTTTGAGGGATAAAGAGCATGTCGTATTGAGATAAAAGAAGCACCCATTTAGCTAATCTTGAATCAATGATCCTGGCTTCGTCATGAGAAGACGCAAAGGATTCACTCTGGAGATGACATGTATGGTTTGACGGACCAAATAATGTCGTGTCTTCTGAACGGCAAAGACAAGAGCTAAGCATTCCTTCTCAATAGGATTATAGCGAGATTCCGCCCTATTAGAGTCCTGCTCAGATAATAAATGGCCTATTCGTGACCATTGTCGTCTTTTTTGAGCAAGCAGGGTACCAAGAGAATGGTCCATAGCTTTCACATAAAGCAAGAACGGTTTCCCTGATGTGGGAGCCACTAAGACTGGAGGTTTTGTGAGATATCTCTTGATATCCTCGTAAGCTTCTTGACAAGCTTGATCCCATACAAAGAAAGCACCCTTTTTCATGAGTCGGGTGAACTGTTGACAGCGGCCTGAGAGATTTGCGATGAATCTTCTGATATAAGCCAGTCTACCTTGTAATCCTCTAAGTTCTTTGAGATTCTTAGGTGGATGCATGCTCATAACTATAGGATATTTCAACCCTAGATCTGGTGTTTCGAAAGACGCCTTCTTGGTGCACCAAGACTTGGCCAAGGCCCGGACTATAATCCGGATCTGGGGAACTATAGGGAGTGTCGCAGGATGCTTGTCTGCCCCTGCGCAGCTCTCGTCCTCTTCCGATCATGTTAACGGATGCAGAGGGCAGATCTCGTGATATTCTCCTTTTGCGATGTTTCACCGGAGCTTGCACCGACAGTCGATCAAAAACTGATCGTCGGCCTGGAGGAGTGGCGGGGATTGGTCCTAGCCGACAATGGACTGAGTGGACTGTCACCAATTGACATCCCACTTGTTGACAACAGGAGTGAGAAGTTTGAAAAGATTCTGACTTCCGTTTACTTGTCAAGAATTCCCGCAAGTCAGACCCAGTCGGGCCTAAACGATCCAGCGCAGAGGCTCTGTTGGATTGCGCATAGAATGATGTCCTGTTCTTTTTATCACCGCGGAGATAATTAGCACTAAATAGAGCTTTAGCTCTAGCTTCACGGCTAAGAACCTTGGGAATGTCCTTGGGTGCTGAAGCTGCATAAGTACCGCTTTCAACACTTAGGGACAATCCCTTAGCTCCGCTGCAAAGGGCGAGTTTGGCGCTTGATGAACCGGGGGGTGAAGCACGCTGTGGTGCTTTATCCGCTATGTTTCTGCGAAGGTGATTAGCCTTGGATAGTGCTTTGGCTCAAACTTTGCGGCTAAAAGCTTTGGAAATGCCCTTGGGCTCTGAAGCTGCATAAGCACCGCTATCAGCGCTTAGGGGTAATCCCTTAGCTTTGCTACAAAGAGCGAGCTTAGTGCTTGAAGAACTTGGGAACGAAGCACGCTGTGGTGCTTTGGTTCCAACTTTGCGGCTGTGAACAACATCATGCGTACCCTGAGGTATAGTAGCTTCGCTCATAAGAACGAGGCTGGCACGAGGAGTTACTACTCCTGAATTAAGCGAAGGCATGGTCGTCGTGACTTCGCGGCTGACAGTCTTGACGAAACAGGCAGGCATCTTTCCTTTTTGAGAGAGACAGGCTTGTGACGTAGCTACGCCTGAGGTTTCATACAGAGCCTCCTGCTTTGGTATCCACATCTGCTTTGAAAGAGGAGACCTAGGTTCGCAGGGAACCTGACTAGCCACACACGAGGCTGAGGGGTATTGGAAGGATTCTGCTTCCGGTTTCTACTCCGAATCCTTGGCCATGGAGACCTTTCTATGCTTCCATGCATGAAGCATTGGGGCACCTCCAGAGAAGAGTTCTTCGAATTTTCCTTGGTCGAAGTGAACGACTAGGTTTTCGAAGGTGACAGTTTGAAGATTCTGATCTTTGTATTGCGGGCCTGCTTCCTTGTTGCGTCAGAGGACCGCGGTAGGCTTGCAGAGAGCCTCACCTGTCTCCATAGAGACTTGCTTTGAAGTTTTAGCCAGAGGGGCTCTGGCCAAACCGGCTTCCTTGAATTCAGAGATAGACTCGAAGGTCTGTTCATCGCATTGCGACACTTGATTCTCAACAGTGGAGAATATCTTCCCCAACGGAGTCGCCATCTTGTTTTCCATTGATTTTGGAAAGGGGGAAAACTTACAAAAAAAGGGTTGAGGAGCTAAATTACAAGTATTCTAAAAAGATTACAAGTAGATCACCTCTGAGATTCTGGAGAAGTATACCGATAGGAGTCTGGTCAGCGCGCGACTACTTTGTCCCTTTGACGATGCGATCGACGGGATTCCCTTCTCGCCTGGTTCAGGGAATCAGAGAACAGAAGGTCGGTAGAACCCTCTTGTTACTTCTCAAAACCGCCGCCGCTTGGGAATTCCTTCTCGCCTGGTTCCGAAAATTCCTTGAGAGGAAGGAAGGTATTAGGGTATCCGCACCCTGATTAGAGAAGTAATTCTCTGAATTCTTAAAAGCAAGAGAATAGATCTCTGTTTAGCCGTCTCTCTCTGTGTGCGTGTGTTTACGCACCTCTTGCGTGCTCCTCTTGCGTCCCCCCTTCTCCGTGTACCCCTGGTGGGCTATTTATAGGGAGAGAAGGGGTATAATTGTCCCTTGAAAATCTGGAAATAGATTGAGTCAATCTGTTTAACTCTGGAAAGTAGCCTTGCTGCGAGGCTAGGATCGGCTTCTGCGAAGCTAGGAATAGCAGGTAGCGTCGATCTCCTGATCTGTTTTGATTCTTTCCAAATAATTGAAAGATCTCCCCTGATCTTCTTACTTATTTTAGGAGAGTTATGAGATTACGGTAAACAACTACGAAATTTGATCTCAGATTTGATCTTGAAGATTTGATCTCATCTGGAGATTTGATTGGTCAAATGTTGACCATAAAAGACCTACAGCGGAGCTGCTGCATTAAGCTCACAGCAGAGCTGGAAGGGGCATCTGGTGAAGTCAGAAGAAAGCTCTTCAGCGGAGCTAAATAAATATCTGTGGCGAAGCTACCATCCTTCTGCGCGGCTGCGTATGACTTCGAGCGAAGCTAGCTCTCTGCGGAGTTAACTGAGCGCTTCAGGCGAAGCTATAAGTTATCTCCCTGATGGAGCATTGAACGGCTTCAAGGCAAAGTTGGGCAATCTTAGCTTCTCAGGCGAGGCTATCCCCTTGAGCTCATGTGATGCTAAGTGTTGAGCTAACTTAGCATCTTAGACCTGCTTAGGTCTCTTCAGAGACAATCTGGGCTCACTGTCTGCTTCACTGTATCAGTAGAGTCCAAGTTGCTGATTTATCCATCGGAGATGGGTACAGAACAGGTCGTCAGCTTGTCTGTCACTTGTCTTTTGTAAATGTCAACAAGTTTAGACATTGTTCAGGCCAGTCAAAAATCTTGTCTTTTTTAGAGTGTCAATCGACTCCTCTTGAGTACTTGATGTGATCTTGATGCACAAGCTCTTG
Source organism: Agave tequilana (assembly GCA_038442645.1). Classification (NCBI taxonomy): domain Eukaryota; kingdom Viridiplantae; phylum Streptophyta; class Magnoliopsida; order Asparagales; family Asparagaceae; genus Agave; species Agave tequilana. The sequence continues at coordinate 46,280 of JAVJIF010013971.1, read as the reverse complement.
AATCAACACGTGCTAGCTCCAAAACTTGACTTTAAATCCTTTGTTGAAGCTAAACACCTACCAAGATCTTGATCACATATCTGAGACTAAATAAATACAAGATCATTAGTACTATAACTACATGAGTTAATCATCATCAAAACTAGAGCGATAGGCCATTGGGCCAACAATCTCCCCCTTTTTAATGACGACAAAACTCATGGAGTTATATATGCATGGATTAACGTTAAGCTTCACAGAAGGCCCCCCTTAACTCATGCATAACAATAAACAAATAGATATTCAATGAAGTTCATAAAACTAAGCAAATATATATGCATAAACGAGGTGAGAGAAACATGCATAAATCAATAGTTCTTTTCCCAAAAACCTTCTCCCCCTTTTTGTATAAACTTTCAAAATCCTTCTCCCCATTTTGTAAAAACATAAACTCAATATATGCATATAAACTCAAAATCATTCTCCCCTTTTTGTCAATCATCAACAAAGGGGTGAAAAATAAATCAACAATAAGGATATATATGCGATATACATTTATGAAAAGGAAGACGCTAAGTTAGCTTCCTAGCATACATGCATTACATGAAGAAGGGATGAAAAATTCAAACTCACATAAAGCATAATATACAATGCATAAGTTGAGATGTGAAGCTCCCCTACACACGTGCACATAAAGAAGAGATGTCAAGCTCCTAAATATAAGATACACTCAACATGAATCTATATATAGAAGAGATGTTAAGCTCCCCTTGCATATAGGCAATACATATCAATTTTTTTAAATCACTTTAAAATAAATTTTGAAATCTCTTAAATCAAATTTTGAGATACCATTTGTAAATTAAAAAACTTTTAAGATATCACAATATTTTTAATATCATTTGAAATTGGAAATTTTTGATAACATTTGAAATTGAAAAAATTATAAATTTTGATACCAATGAAAGTAAAGTATTTTATATTTTGATACTAATTGAAATACATGGTAACTTTTGATACCAAAAAGGTAAAACATTTGTGATACCAAATGAAAATTAAACCCAATTGGAAATCGAAACATATTGATACCAATTGAAGTATATTGTAAATTTTGATATCAATAAAAATACCAATTGAAAATAATGCATAAGCTCATTAAAATACCAATTGAGATACCAATTGAAATCAAGATTTAAATCAAGCTTAGCATAAACATAATTTATGCTTTAAACATGTAAATATATTATAAATCAAGCATAATCAAATCATATATATGTATGAAAATGAAAATCCCAATAGAAATTGATATTATTTGAAATTTGAAGCATACATATATAGAAAACAAAATATGAGTATATAAAAAATATCAATTGTGATACCAATTGAAAATATGATGAGAATCAAGTGTATAACTCATAATTATCCACCCTAATCATGCACATGATAAAAAGATTTTTAGTAAGGCTCACAAGGCATGGTCGCCCAACTATCCGCCCTTTTAGGGTAGAAGTTTTCAAAAATATGATTTAAAAATAGTTATAAATTTAAAACACTACCAATGAAGAATAAATAACTAGTTTAAATTAATTTTTGAAAAATTAGTTAAAAATCCTTCAAATATGAAAACAAATCATATATATCTCATGAATTACACTAAATACACAAAAGTTGACACTCGAAATCTATAAAGCTCAAAAATGTGCGCATGAAACAAAATCATGAGTAAATAAAAGAATAATATGAGTGTACAATGGTTATGTGGTTAGAATAATTATGAAAAATAGTCAATAAGGCTCAAAACAAATATGAATATCTTTTATCAAACAAAAATGAAAATCATAAAATTTATTTTTCATTTAAAAACAAACTTCAAAGTATATGTATGATTTATCAAAACTAACAATATACATACATATCCTAAACATAAATGAGTCCATAATATATTTTTCATGAAGGCAAGTGACTCAGGGTATACATGTATATTTATTAGTTTAGAAAAACAATTACATATACATGAAGCAAAACATGCACAAAAATAGGCAAAATAAGTATAAATGAAGGTATCATAAAATTATGTTATACATGTACATGTAATGAGTACAAATGAGCAATGAGACACAAACATCTAATAATCAAGTGTAACTCACTACTTGTACAAATATAGACACAAGTTTTAACGAAAGGTACATCTAAACAAGTATTTATCACATAAAGCACAATATCAAAAACATGTTAAAAACATATATATATCAAAGCATGTAAACTATAATAGGAGTTTAGAGATAGTTACCAAATCATATGCACTATTCTCTAAGTCTCCAAAATATGGTGGTCCTCCCGCCATACTTCCTTGATAGCAGTGCATCAATTTGTAGTGTTCATTTGATCCCATGGATCCACCACCAAGGCACCAAGTCTCTCACGTCATGTGAGAGCTCACACCTACATCAAGCACAAGAGGTGAGAATTTTGGTACCCATTTTCTTTTGGGTTCACGGGGTTTTGCATTATTTGGAACCCAAATATTTTTATTAGAAAAATTAATAGAATTTACTTTATCATAACAAAATTTTGCTAATGGCCTTTGCGGCCGCAATGTGTACATTTGTACACTTTAGAATGCACATGAGAATGTGTGTGATCATGACGTGCAAAGTGTGCATAAGTGTGCCGTGGGTGATGTGCATGAGCATGTGGAGCTTGTTTCTTTTGAAACAAGTTTTCCAATTTAGAATGATTACATGCACAATTGCGCAAAGTTGAGCTCAAACAATTAGTTTTATTTTTCAAAAATTGAATCTCATTTTTATCAATGGTGGCATGAAAAGCATGGTGAGAATCAACACCCCTTTTTTTAGAAATATTTTCTTTTCCTTTTGAAACAACTTTTCTTTTAAAGAGTTGTTTTCTTGTAAAGCAATTTCTTTTTCTTTTTCTTTTTCCACCAAAATAATTTTATTTTTCAAAGAATTATTTCCTTCACAAAGATCATTCATTTAGAAGTCAAGGAAATATTATCCTTCTTTAACATATAATTTTCTTTTGAAATTCATTCTAATTTATTTTGAAAAGAATCTTTTTCTTTTAACATGGAATCAAATTTATTTTTCAATTTCTTATTATCCTTTTTAAGCACCTCATATTTTTCAAGACAAAATGATTCAAGCTCATCATAAGACATGTCCATATCTTCTTCTAGCTCGGATTCAAAGTTTACCTCAAGGGGTTATCCCCTTGGACCATGTAGCACAAGTTGGAAGTATCACTTCCATCATCCGAGTTGCTTCCCGCATAGTGTTGCTTTTGTTTGCCAAGGGAGACTATAATGTTCCATACTACAAAAGCCGAATCAAAGTTAGAAACTCTAGATAAATATTCATCATTTAGGGTACTCTTTAAAGCATGAATGGCTTTTGCATTAGCCTCAAGATATTTGCCATTTAAACAATAAGAATCTTTAATAGTAGAAAAATAGACATGAATACCTAGGGCTTTGAGGTACATGGACATCTTAACTTTTCAAGTTTAGATGTTAAGGCCTGGATATAGAGAGCAGTAGCTCTCTGCCGGTCGACCGCCTGGTCGACCGGGGCCATTTCCAGAGAGCAAAGCTCTCTGTCGGTCGACCGGCCCTCCAGCCAAACAGGTCGTGCACGTCGATAGATCACCCGGTCGATCGACCTCTGGCACGGTCGACCATACAGTCGACCGGCAGAAGGCCAGAAACAGGTTTTTAGGGAATTAAAACTCGGACTTTTTCTTTCAATAAAATCCCATAAATTCTCTAAAAATGTAACAAAATAAGTTCAGTAATATACTTTGATATATAAACATGTTTGAGTAAAATCAAAACATGTTACAAACATTTTGAACTATTTTTGTAATAAAGAAGTTTTGCCTTAAACAAAAACTTGTATTTTTCAAAAACGATTTTTTCAAAACTTCTCCAAATACAAAAATAAGATATTCTAAACACTTTTAAAGCTTAGTGTGTATGGATATGATCCACTACACATGTATGATGAAATATCTATGTTTTTGACATTAAGCTCTAATTTAAGTTTTGATAAAACACATGTATATTTTGAAATTTAAAAATCAAACCAGTATTTTCCTAAATGAAAACTCTTTTATGAAAACAGATCAAAATCTTTTGTGTGAGTGTATATGATACTTGAGCAATCCACCAACTAATCTATCCTTTACATTTTATCTAAAAATAAAATCTTGAAACTTACAAACATGACACAAGTCTTCTTAAAAATCTTCTCTTGAAGGTCTTCTTCTCCTTCTTGACTTGGTCCAAACCTTAATCCAATGAGTTAGACTCCTCTTGAGTAATTGATGTGATCTTGATGCACAAGCTCTTGAATCAATACGTGCTAGCTCTAAAACTTGACTTTAAATTCTTTATTGAAGCTAAACGCCTACTAAGATCTTGATCACATATCTGAGACTAATTAAATACAAGATCATTAGTACTATAACTACATGAATTAATCATCATCAAAACTAGAGTGAGTGGCCATTGGGCCAACAATCTCCCCCTTTTTGATAATGACAAAACTCATAGAGTTATGTATGCATGGATTAAAGTTAAGCTTCATAGAAGCTCCCCCTTAACTCATGCATAACAATAAACAAATAGATATTCAATGAAGTGAATAAAACTAACCAAATATATATACATAAAAAAGGTTAGAGGAACATGCATAAATCAAAAGTACTTTTCCCAAAAATCTTCTCCTCCTCTTTGTATAAACTTTCAAAATCCTTCTCCCCATTTTGTAAAAACAAAAACTCAATATATGCATATAAACTCAAAATCATTCTCCCCTTTTTGTCAATCATCAACAAAGGAGTAAAAAACAAATCAATAATAAGGATATATATGCGATATACATTCATGAAGTGGAAAACGCTAACTTAGCTTCCCGGCATACATGCATTACATGAAGAAGGGATGACAAAATCCTACCTCAAATAAAGCGTAATATACAATGCATAAGTGGAGATGTGAAGCTCCCCTACACACGTGTATCATATAAAGAAGAGATGTCAAGCTCCTCAGTATAAGATACACTCAACATGAATCTATATATAGAAGAGATGTTAAGCTCCCCTTACATATAGGCAATCAATTTTTTTTAAATCACTTTAAAACAAATTATGAAATCTCTTAAATTAAATTTTGAGATACCATTTGCAAATAAACAAAATTTTAAGATATCACAGGATTTTTGATATTATTTGAAATTGGAAATTTTTGATACCAATTGAAATTGAAATATTTGTAAATTTTGATACCAATGAAAGTAAAGTATTTTATATTTTGATACCAATTAAAATACATGATAAATTTTCATACCAAAAAGGTAAAACATTTGTGATACCAATTAAAATTTAAACCCAATTGGAAATCGAAACATATTGATACAATTGAAGTATATTGTAAAATTTGATATCAATAAAAATATCAATTGAAAATAATGCATAAGCGCATTAAAATACCAATTGAGATACCAATTGAAATCAAGATTTAAATCAAGCTTAGTATAAACATAATTTGTGCTTTAAACATGTAAATATATTATAAATCAAGCACAATCAAATCATATATATGTATGAAAATGAAAATACCAATAGAAATTGATATTATTTGAAATTTGAGGCGTACATATATATAAAATAAAATATGAGTACACAAAAAAATATCAATTGTGATACAAATTGAAAATATGATGAGAATCAAGTGTATAACTCATAATTATCTACCCTAATCATGCACATGATAAAAAGATTTTCAATAAGGCTCATAAGGCATGGTTGCCCATCCATCCGTCCTTTTAGGGTACAAGTTTTCAAAAATATGATTTAAAAATAGTTATAAATTGAAAACACTACCAAATGAAGAATAAATAACAAGTTTAAAGTAATTTTTGAAAAACTAATTAAAGATCCTTCAAACATGAAAACAAATCATATATATCTCATGAATTATACTAAATACACAAAAGTTGACACTCGAAATCTATAAAGCTCAAAAATGTGCTCATGAAACAAAATCATAAGTAAACAAAGAAATAATGTTAGTATATAAAGGTTATGTGGTTAGCATAATCATGAAAAATAGTCAATGAGGCTCAAAACAAACATGAATATCTTTTATCAAACAAAAATAAAAATCATATAAATTTATCAAAACTAACAATATACATACATATCCTAAACACAAATGAGTCCATAATGTAATTTGCATGAAGGCAAGTGACTCAAGGGTATACATGTATATTTATTAGTTTAGAAAAACAGTTACATATACATGAAGAAAAACATGCACAAAAATAGGCAAAACAAGTATAAATGAAGGTATCATCAAAACTAGGTTATACATGTATATGTAATGAGTACAAATGATCAATAACATCTAATAATCAAGTGTAGCTCGCTACTTGTACAAATATAGGCACAAGTTTTAACAAAGGCTACATCTAAATAAGTATTTACCACATGAAGCACAATATCAAAGACATGCTAAAAACATATATATCAAAGCATGTAAACTAAAATAAGAGTTTAGAGATAGTTACCAAATCATATGCACTATTCTCTAAGTCCCTAAAACATGGTGGTCTTCCCACCAAACTTCCTTGATAGCGGTGCATCATTTTGTAGTGTTCATTTGATCACATGCATCCACCACCAAGGCACCAAGTCTCTCACGTCATGTGAGAGCCCACACCTATATCAAACACAAGAGGTGAGAATTTTGGTACCCATTTTCTTTTGGGTCCATGGGGTTAGCATTATTTGGAACCCAAACATTTTTATTAGCAAAATTAATAGAATTTACTTTATCATAACAAAATTTGCTAAATGGCCTTTGCGGCCGCAATGTGTACATTTTGTACACTCTAGAATGCACATGAGAATGTGTGTGATCATAATGTGTAAAGTTTGCATAAGTGTGCAGTGGGTGATGTGCATGAACATGTGGAGCTTGTTTCTTTTGAAACAAGTTTTCCAATTTAGAATGATTAAATGCACAATTCTCAAAGTTGAGCTCAAACAATCAATTTTATTTTTTAAAAATTAAATCTCATTTTTATCCATGGTGGCATGAAAGTATGGTGAGAATCAATACCCCTTTTTTTTAGAAATATTTTCTTTTTCTTTTGAAATAACTTTTCTTTTTAAAGAGTTGTTTTCTTGTAAAGCAATTACTTTTTCTTTTCCACAAAAATAATTTTATTTTTCAAAGAAGTATTTCCTTCACAAAGATCATTCAATTTAGAAGTCAAAGAAATATTATCCTTTTTCAACATATCATTTTCTTTTGAAATGCATTCCAATTTATTTTGAAAAGAATCTTTTTCTTTTAACATGAAATCAAATTTATTTTTCAATTTCTTATTATCCTTTTTAAGCACCCATATTTTTCAAGAAGTTGTTGATAAAATGATTCAAGCACATCATAAGACATGTCAATATCTTCTTCTAGCTCGGATTCAGAGTTTGCCTCAAGGGGGTTATCCCCTTGGACCATGTAGCGCAAGTTTGAAGTATCACTTTCATCATCCGAATTGCTCCCCGCATAGTATTGCTTTTGTTCTCCAAGGGAGACTATAGTGTTTCATACTACAAAAGCCGAATCAAAGTTAGAAACTCTAGATAAATATTCATCATTTTGGGTACTCTTTAAAGCATAGATGGCTTTTGCATTAGCCTCAAGCTATTTGCCATTTAAACAATAAGAATTTTTAATAGTGGTAAAATAGACATGAATACCTAGGGCTTTGAGGTATATGGACATCTTAACTTTTCAAGTTTGGATGTTAAGAATGTCAAACATGGGAGGTGAGATGAAATCCATGTATGTGTACAAATATTGTGATTAGCTATAAATGAGAATCTTTAACTCAAGGTGGTTAGTCCCAAATCAAGAGCACCAAGCTCTGATACCAATTGAAATCACCTGGGGGGTGAATAGGTGACTAGCTAATCTAGTGATGAATTAATGCAGAATTAAAACTATTTATGCAAACTAAAAATTCTTAAGCTAAACACACAAGGTATAACCTAAGAGTGTAGCCGAATTCTCGATGAAGGGCTCTGGACTATCTCCTCAAGATTCCTCTAAATAAGAGTTGAGGTGCCGCTATGGCTCTCTTAGTTGAATACAAGTGTGAGCAAACAATCCCAAGCATATAACAATTAGGCACAAGATATATCAAGCATATAAAAGAGATAAGCAATGTAAGCATGCAAATATAAACACAAGTGAGAGATAGAGAGAGCAATCGCAAACACGGGAGAATTGTTTCGAGGTTCGAGCACCCTTGCTCTACGTCCCCGCTTCAACACTATGAAGGATTTTCACTATAAACCGATCCCACCGGATCATTCGGTGCCGCAACACCTACAACGAGTTCACACTAGAACTCCTTGGACTCCCTAGTCCCTCTCTTGTTCCCGCATGAACTACACACCGCAAGCACACTAGCTTGCCGAGGCCGCATCACTACACCGAGCTCTCACTGGAACTCGAAACAACGTGAACGCACAAGTCCGCCTCCTCAAATACAAAGTAGAACACTTTGGTGATCACAACACTTTGATCACCTAAAACACTCTCACAACAACTCTCCTATAGAAATGATATAGCAGTGGAAAGCTCAAGTATGTGTGAGAAAAACTTTGATGGATTGTGGTGAAAAAACTCAAGAAAACTCTTTAGAAAAACACTCTTGATAAACTCTCCTTTTGATTTGAAAATATTGGCACTTAAACAAGTGGAGCTAAACACTAAAAGATGTATGAAAAACTAGCTTGAAAACTCAGTTGAAATCTTGTGTAAACAGTCCAAGAGATGCCCCTTTTATAGGCTTCAAAAATGTGACTGTTGGAGGCCAACTCAGCAGCCTGGTCTGTTGTCGGTCGACCACCCGGTCGACCGGCCAACGGTAAGATTTCTGACCGTTGTGCGAACGGTCGACCGGCTGGTCGACCGTGGCCTGGAGACAGAGAGCAGTAGCTCTCTGCCAGTCGACCCCTCGGTCGACCGGGGCCATTTCCAGAGAGCAGAGCTCTCTGGCGGTCGATCGGGTCGGTCAACCGGCCCTCCAGCCAAACAGACACGTCGGTCGACTGCCCGGTCGACCGATCTCTGGCACGGTCGAAAGTGCGGTCGACCGGCAGAAGGCCAGAAACAGGTTTTTAAGGATTTAAAACTCGGTCTTTTTCTTTCAATAAAATCCCATAAATTCTCTAAAAGTCTATAAAAATAAGTTCAGTAATATACTTTGATATACAAACATGTTTGAGTAAAAATCAAAACATGTTACAAACATTTTGAACTACTTTTGTAATAAAGAAGTTCTGCCTTAAACAAAAACTTATATTTTTCAAAAACGATTTTTCAAAACTTCTCCAAATACAAAAACAAGATATTCTAAACACTTTTAAAGCTTAGTGTATATGGATTGATCCACTAAATATATATGATGAAATATCTATGTTTTTGACATTAAGCTCTAATTTAAGTTTTGATAAAACACATGATATTTTGAACCTTAAAAAATCAAACCGGTATTTTTCAAAATGAAAAATCTCTCATGAAAACAGATCTAAATCTTTTGTGTGAGTGTATATGATACTTGAGCAATCCACCAACTAATCTATCCTTTACATTTTATCTAAAAATAAAATCTTAACACTTACAAACATGACACAAGTCTTCTTGGAAATCTTCTCTTGAAGGTCTTCTTCTCCTTCTTGACTTGATCCAAATCTTGATCCAATGAGCTAGACTCCTCTTGAGTACTTGATGTGATCTTGATGCACAAGCTCTTGAATCAACATGTGCTAGCTCCAAAACTTGACTTTAAATCCTTTGTGTAAGGTAAACTCCTACTAAGATTCTGATCACATATCTGAGACTAATTAAACACAAGATCATTAGTATTATAACTATATGAGTTAATCACCATCAAAACTAGAGCGATAGGCCATTGGGCCGACAAACTTTTCATGACCAGATAATCAACCGGAAAAACTTTGCCCTGGGAGACAAGGTCTGCTGTACAACTTGAGACTTCACATTTTCGCGGGGAAGTTGAAAACTCATTCGTCTGGACCATTCATTGTGCGCACACGGTGCTGTGGTTATTGTAGATCCTAAGAGTAACACGGAATTCAAAGTGAATGGGTAAAAACTGAAGCCATTTTTGACCACTGAGCCTGCGTCCCAAGCTGAAATTGTGCTAAGTCTTTTCGCTCCGTTATACACCTGACCATAACCATCCACACACCACCAAAAAAATAAAATTTAAAATAAAAATAAAATTTTTTAGGGGTTCTTTACACTTATTGTTTACATGCTCACCCCTTATATACTTGTACATAACCTTTTTAGAAATTTCTTCTTCTCCCTCTCCCTTAGCCTATCACACTTGGCCGGCCTGAGTCGATGGCGACGCTGATATCTTTTCTTTCCCCTATTTATTGCATTTACATTTACATGACTAGCATTGCAGACAATGAATTAGATAGGTGTGGGGGGTGCTAACATTCTTTCTTTTCATTTTACCTATAAAAAAAACCTCTTGAATGAAAAATGAATTTTTATACGCTTTAGAAAAATACCAAAAGATTGTAAGAATTAAGGGAATCTTATTAATGAATCTTTATTTTTGCCTAAATAAACAAGAAACATTGGTTTGACTAAGAGTTGGGAGGGACAAGGAAAATAACTTATACTTTTTATTTAGCCTTAGTAGAATATGCATAAACTACACAAACATGCTTGGGATTTAGAGACACAACTTTGAAAAAAAACTAATAAGCTGGATAATTGTGCCTCAAGAAGCACGATTACTCACGTCAAAATATATATACATATATATATAAATAAGTAAATCTTGATTTCATTTTCTATTTTACTTGCATATTTGACTTGAAGGGTATTTTTCCACCTGGTGCCCTAAAATCGTCTAGTTTGGGAGTCATCGGTTTGATATGTGTTACATGAGAAAAGTAGAAAGCCTAAAGAAATCAAGAATAAAATATAGATAAATATTAATAAAATTAAATAACATTCAAAGTTGAGTTGAGAAATCCCAAGTACATCACACTTACACATTATGCATATCTATCTAAAGCAAAATAAGAGAATGAGTTAGAAGTCCAAGATCCTTTCTAAATTCAAAGAAAAACCATAATTTCTTCTTTTATGAAGGCTAAAGTATAGGAGGACTTATGAGGGTTAAACCTAATTCTTATATCATTCGGTCATTTTTACTTAGATGATTGAAAGTTCTTTTTCTTGAAAAAAGTTTGCTGACAACTAACATTTTTTAGATTTTTGTGGGTGCAATCCGCTGAAAACCCTCAGTAGACACACTCCTCCTCTAGGGGAAACCTAGAGGTTTAAATGATTGTTGCACATGCTCAGTGCAATCGCGCCACCTGCGAAAGTGGTGTAATAATTCTTTTGTTTTTGTTTTGCTCGAGACGAGCAAAAAGATAAGCGTGGGGGTGTGATTAATCTCTAAAATTGCATATTTCAAACCACATCTTCAACTTATTTAATATTAATTCTGCTAATAATACCTCTCTTGTATGTTTCTAAGTCCATGGTGTGCAATGAAAAAAAGACCCTAAATCACCATTTAATGGGTTATTAAAGGCCTATAATATAACCATTGATTTTGGAGAGCAGTTTCATCAAAATCAGGGGCCCAAAACTAGAAACCGAAACATACAGCCGACAGGGGGACAAGCGGGCAGCGCGCATCAGGCGCCGCTGCACGCGCCGCCCTAGTACAGCCATGAAAACGCGGCTTGGGTCGCGTTTCTACGGCCATACGGGCCCGACCGCGCCCGTGCTTTGGTCCAGGGGCTGTCCCCAGGCCCCCTTTGCCCTGGTGCTTATAAATACCCCCTTGGGGTTCTACAGAGGAGATATCCAGAGCTTAGAGCATTGTTGTTAGTTTGTTTCTAGGATTGTAGTTATTTTTATGTTCTCTTCTTCTTCTAATTTAGTTTAGCCATTAGAGTGAAAGAGAGAGTGTGTACAAGTTGTATTTGAAGGTGACAAGCTTATACAAGTATTACTTCTCTTTCTTCTTTCCATTACTTGTTGTTTTTATTTGCTTTTACGTTCTTATTTTAGTGTATTACTCCTTCTCTTACTTCTCTCTTGTTATTTTCTTTTCTTACTCATGTCTAGCTAACTCTTTCATTGCATGGCTAACTAACTACTAATCCACTAATCTCTAACAACTTGATTGATAACCCAAATGAGTCAATAGTGTCAAACAAGCCTTGTGCAAATGAGAGCTATGACATCTTAGGACAGAGTTCTAACTCTAACTTACTTACAAGTATTCCTTTTCTTATATTTCATTCTTAACGATTTTTGATGATCTATAAGCTTTACTTGTTTTCGTAAGTTAGAGATATTCCTATTAATCTTTACCGATACCATTAGTGCACTTGTTTCTTTCTTTATTCTCGCCTTCAATTGGATCTTGATAAGGGAATGTTCAAGTTTTTTGCCGTGTAAAGCTAAGATAAAGGAAGAACTTTCACTCAATTTTCACGTGAATAGTTCCTATACATAAGGGTTATGCTTTCCTATGATCCATCGTGAGGTTACATCTTCAAGAAGTTAGAGATTAGGGGAGCACTTAGTAGAAAGTTAGCCATACGTTTTTACCATTAAGAAAATCCACTTTTTCAAAACTTCAACCAAATCTTTGAAACATCATTTGTTTTCTTTTCAATTCTTTATTTGAAATAAAGATCTTTTTATTTACTTTGAATAACGAAGCCGCATCTAAGCTTCCATCACTTTCCCTCCTTGTGGATACGACCCGTATAGCCATTTTGCTACTATGGAAGAATCGCAAAAGCAGTAACATCGATCCACATTTCTTTACTTATATTTGTGCATGCTTTTTGTCGATCAAGTGAGTGGAACTCCAACAACATGACGTGTGATGGATGAATGTTATAACTGCCTCCGAGTGAGGGAAGTCTCATTAGCGGGAGTTCTCGCGACCACCTCTGGGTGGAGGAAATTCCATTAGCGGGACATGTGGACGGATGGATATACTGCAAAGTTAATATTTATTCAAAAAATGCAACACATATGATTAGGATGAAAAGAAATTACACTTTGTGTATCTGAAATTTGGATAGTCAGTCGATCACCTTAAACTGAGCGATCAAGTTCTGCTTCTGAGGAGGTTGAGTGTTTGGCTATCTGAAATTGCTTCAAGAGTGAGGATGTACTCTTTGAGGAAGCCCAATTGGATGATTCTTTCAGGTGCCTTCGAAGGGCCCAATAGTGGATGGTTTGCTGCCCTTTGCAGTCGTAGTAGGAGTTCCTCCGACCAAAAAAGTGAGGGATTGTGATGGATCAATTTCAGGCATCTAATCCTTGGCTGATCTTTGATGGTGTTAAAAACTTCATTGATTGAGAGCTTCAGTGGAGTGAAGTGTTTCATCGATCTGCAGCTTTGGAGTGGACTTGGTGGGTGGATTAGGAGCACTTGCTTCTTGTAAATAGGCTGCTCTTGGTGTCGATCTTGAGCATGATCGGGAGCTCCATGAGTGAATTTCAACTTTACTCTACCATCGCTCGGTGTCGCGGAGTGATTGGAGGAGGTCATTGCCTCTTTTAACTAGATGTAAGCCTGAGCTCGAAAAAGGACCTCACTCATCTGCGCGACATCGTGCTTCAAGAGGTGCTTGATCAGAGGGTGAGCGACTTGCATCCCATTGATGAATGCTAATGCAGAGATCTCTTCACTACAGTTGAAAACTTTGGTTAGTTGGCTCTTGAAGAAGTTGATGTATGACTTGAGCCTGTCTTCCTCCCTCATTCTGATGGAGAGGAGGCAGTGGTTGTTTCTCTTGGCTTCTTTGCGAGAGGCACACTGGTTGAGGAATGTCTCAGGTACCTCCAAGAAGTTACGGAGAGAGCCAGTGGCAGGGAGTAGAACCAATTTGAGACTGCGCCTTTCAGGCTGGAAGGAAAGGTGAGGCACATAATTGGATCGTTGCGGGAGTAGATTAACATCTTGTCCCGAAAGTGTCAGATTTGTTGAATGATTGATTTTTTACCTGCATAGAAAAATAGAGAATTTCAAACTTAAAAAAAGAATGCGCAAGTACTCAATACTACCACGATAGCAAGTGGTTATGCGGATTGTGATCAATAAGGAGGGACTAGCGATTGAAATTTTTAATAAGTTCTCTTTATGTTCACTAAAGATGGTTAAAAGTTCTTCTTCTGTTCTTGAAGAAAAGAAAAAAGAGTTATTGTTAAGTTAAGAAGAAAGTGGTAGATTGAGAAGATGGAGAAAATAGAAATGAATTTATACAAAGAATGTGAAAAAGTGAATAGAGTTTAGAGTTGATGCTGATCTAAACTAAAAATTCAAAGAAATAAAAACCCTTAAAAGTACTTACTTATCTCTTCGGTGCTTGCTTACTTTTGATTCGTATCGATGATGTACCTTGGCTTGAATGCGATCGAAGCATGACATATAGGACCTTCCCCATTCCTATTCTAATCTATAAAATGAAGGTGCAAGTCACACTTACATAGAAATGGCTATCCATCACTATAAGCCATCAACGGCACTTGCAAAGGCAAGGAAACTTCGAAGCTTTCAGTCATTTGGATTTATAAACACATAAGAGGAAAGCAAATAAAATAAGAGTAATGAAGAAAAGAAAACTTTGATTTGATTCAAATAATAATGAAAGAAAAGACTTACTTACACAGGTGTCACCCTCAGTACAAGCTTCACTCTCATTCCTTCATGAAACTCTCCTCTCTTCTCAGTTACATAAATAAAATAAAAATTATATAAAGAAATTAAAAATTTTAAGTTATAGACTATAGAATAGCCTAACTACACTCTTTACTGTATCCGTTAACACTGGCCTTAGAATTTACAGGTATTTATAACAAAAATACAATGAGAGAGAGTGTCTGAAGAAAGGGGGAGCAAACGCTCTTCGTATCTCAATAAGAATGCGGCAGATTTGCAGCAGTTTTGTAGCCACATGGCCAGATCCAGGGGGTGCAGGTCCCTGGTTTGATGTTTCATCCATTTGTCCATTTGGTCTCTCGATTTTAGTTATAGATTTGACGATATCAGTGTTGATCTTCAGCTAATCGAAATGGATTCATAAAAATCTGAATTTAACCAGTTTTTATTTGGTGTTATCTCCCTGATTTGCTCTAATCTTCAACTAAACATTTTCCTTCATCCTTTATTTTGATTTAATCTGAATTTCAATGGGCTTTTAGGCTCATTTTCTCTCCTCTTTCATTTAGTAAAGCCATGCAAATAATTACACAAAAGGATAATTAAATAGCAAAGTTTATTAAAAAAAATAATATGGGAATGTGACAACAAATATGCAATATTGGCGACAGATTACACCCCCACACTTATCTTTTGCTCGTCCTCAAGAAAAATAAATAAAAGTAAAACAGAGCTAACCTAGTCTAACTCACTTTCGTAGGAATCATGGTTGCACTTAGCATGTGCAACAAGCCTTTAAACCTCTAAGTTACCCCTAGAGGATATGTTTTTCTCGTGAGGATTTTCAATGGATTACTCCCACAAAATCTATAAAGAAAGAGAAACAAAGTGTTAGTATTTTCGAAAAGTGTTTTGAAAGAGAAAATATTTGAAGATTATTATAAGAGTTCAAGTAATCTATAAGTTATAGGAAAATCGAATTTTTCATTCCTAAACTTAGTCTCTATTCAAAAACTTGCTATCAATCATGATAAGGAGTCAAACTGTATTTCTCATCTAGTCTATTATTTTACCCTAAGTCATATGCACCTTTATGACAGTGAAATTTTAACTCAGATTCTTTAACTAACTCTTGTGCATTAATTTTTTATATTTTTGGTGATATTATTCTTTAGTTCTATTAGGTTTTCTAATCCGCCCATGTAACAAGCTTTTAGTCAGTAACACCCAAACCAGACAGTCTTATGGCACCAGGTGAGAAAACACCCCAATGACATAATGAATTGCGCAAATAAGTCCACAAAACTAAAGATTTTGTTATTGGACCACTTTTAGGCGTGAATACTTATACTTTATGAGGCACAAATACCAAGCTTAATTAGAGAATTTTTGATAAATATAAATATATATATATATTTATAAGACATAAGAATCATTATTTTTAAACCCTAAATCCTAAGTGTGTAAGTGTATAAAATATGCATATTTCACAAGGTAAAAATTAAGACTAAATTATTTTTCTAAATTTTTTTCCTAACCCTAGAAATCAAACAAATAATCTTATTTTGACCAAGTATAAAAAATCTTAATTATGATTCTCTTATTCCTTAAAATTAACTTAATTTCTTACAAAAATAGGTCAAAATATTGTTTCTCTTTTTAAAAGTTTTAAAAAGCAAAGAAAATGTTAAAAAAATTCATTTTTTTAAAATAAAATAAAAACCTATGTTATGTTAGAACCCTCCCTCACGCTTATCTCATGCATTGTCCTCAATGTATGAATGAATGCATAAATGCATGAAAAAGAAAAAAGGGAAGAAAAATGTTACCTCAAGGTAGTGGTTCCGGGATAGTTGATCGGAGGAAAATCGCGCACGAAAAGTGTATATTTTGAAATCCACGAGTAAAAACTGCGTGCTTTGGCTTCCTCGATACTTCCGTTATAGCATAGAGGCTAAAACAAGTCGAATCCACAAGGACGGGAGGTGATAGAAGCTTACACGGTATGTTCACGTGTATGTTAAGTGTTCTTCAATGTTTTAAAGAATGAAAAGAAAAGAAAACAAAGAATAAAAAGAGAAGTACGGTGAAACACGAAGAAGTGGGAAACAAAGAAGAAATGATTTTTGTGATTTTTGATATATTTCTAAAATAAAGTAAAAAGAAAGAGAAAACCCATGGCTACTAACTACTAATGGCTCCACTAACCATATCAACCTCTTAGTGATAGTTGCCTCACATGCATCATTGGCCATCACTAGTCCTTGGATCAAGAGCATTTCAAAACATGACCCATATGTCAACTCATCACATCCAAACTCAACATAACAAGTGCAAGCTACTCTTAAACTATCAAACCTAAACAATAGTAAGTATGGAGTAAAGTAATGTTAGCTTGTTAGAGAGTTAGGATGTTAGAGTGTTAAAATCCATCATCATGAGCCATCAATGGCTCTTGCAAGAGCAAGACCAAGTAGAGACTATTAGATTCATGTAGATTATCTAGTAAGAAGTTAGCAAGTTAGTGATTAGTAGTTAGTTGCCATGAGAGAAAATTAGCTAAACATGTAAAAGGAGTTAGAGAAGAAAATAAAGAGAGGTAAAGAGAGAACCATTCATAGCTTATCACCTTCAATTACAAACGCTCTTGCTCTCCAACTATGTATCACTCTCTCTCCTATTTCAAGATCTACAAGAAATGAAAAATACAAATGAGGAAGAAGAAGAAGAGCTAAAATAAACTACCCTAAACTACAAAAAGGAAAAACCCAAAAACTAACCTAAAAACACTTTAAAACTCTCCCTCTCCATGCTCTGGAAATCCCAAGGTATTTATAGGCAAAACTAGGCATCAGGGTACAGGTACGGAGTCTCGCGTCAAATCTTGGGCGAGGCTCCACACCAAAGCCGCGAAAACACGGCCCAAGCCGCGTTTCTGGCTGCACGCTGCCCGCTTGTCCCCCTGTCAGCTGCATATCCTGATTTCTAGTTTTGGGCCCCTCGTTTTGACGAAACAACCCTCCAAAGTAAATGGCTATATTTGTAGGCTTTTAATCACCAATTAAATGGTGATTTTGGGTCTTCTTCTTCATTTCATACCATGGACCTAGAAACATACAAGAGAGGTATTATAAGAAGAATTTAAAATTAAATAAATGTGAAGATGCGGTATGAAATATGCAATTTTAGAGACTAATCACACCCCCACACTTATCTTCTGCTTATCCGAGTAAAATAAAAAACTAAAGAAATTATTACACTACTTTCACAGGTGACGCGATTGCATTGAGCATGTGCAACAAGCCGTTAAACCTCTAGGTTTCCCTTAGAGGAGGAGTTATGTCTCCTAAGGATTTTCAGTGAATTACACCCACAAAATGCATAATAAAAGAAATCAAATGTCAGTATTTTGAAAACACTTTTTGAAATAGAGAAAAGTGTTGAAGTATTTTTGTGAAAATATAAGTGAACCACGGTCATAGGTTAACCAGAAATTATTCTTCCTTAAATTAAGTCGAAATGCAAAATCTTGTTATAAATTAAATGTAAGAATTTAAAATTGAATTGATTCTTTGATCTTTCATAAAACTCTTAGAACATATACACTTTGTGAACGGTGAAGATTTTTGGGATATCCACTCTAACTTTCATGCCATTTATATATATTATTTATTCTTTTCTCTTTTCTTTTTTCTTTCCATTGTTTTCCTTAGGCTTTCTTATTTTCCCGGGTAATGAGCCTTTAACTGGTGACTCCCAAACCAGATACTTTTAGGTCACCAGATGAGAAATCATCCCTCGAACTTAAGGACTCGAGTAAACAAGACCACAAAACTAAATGGGGTTATTTTATTTTTTTGTCCACAATTTTAGGTCGAATAATCATGCTTCCAGAGGCATAATTACCTAACTTCAGTAAGTGATTTTATTATCATTTTTTATATATTTTTATAGCATTTGTTATGACATTTTCAGTCTTTGTTTCAATCCCAAAAATTGTGTAATTGTGAAGTGCATAAATCTAAGGCAAAATAATTCTAGATCAAATTATCTTTCCAATCTTATTTTCTTATCTTAAAATTTAAACAAGATCTATTATTTTGACTCAGTTTAAAATTTCATAATTTTAGGTCTTTATAATTCTTAAGATAATCTTAATTTTCTTAAAAATAAATCAAAACTATTTCTCTTATTTCAAAAAGTTTTGTAAAAAGAAAAGAAAAGAGCTTTTATACAAAAGAAATTATTATAAAAAGTTTCTAAAAATAAGTGTAAAAGAAAGAAAATGTAAAACTAACTATGTTAGTAAATCTTCCCCCACACTTATCTCATGCATTGTCCTCAATGCATCGTGTGAATATACATGAAACAAATGAGAAGAGAAAAAAATTACCTCATGGTGGTGGTTCCGGTGGTGGTCTTATTGGGCCAAACGTTACTACCCAATCAAGATAATATGGTGGCTCACGGAATCTACCTTTATTGACCTCCTTTTTATTAACATATTTACAATCCCCAATTTTAATAGGATCATGCAAGATCCTATCATGAAATTAATCCCTTTATAGGACCAATTTTAGAAGATCATCACTGAGTCATTCTGGTCAATACCTTGGTCCAATAATAGAATGTGATTTTGTGGAATGGATGATTTGGTCTTTGAAATAAAAAATTCGGGAACCAATACTAACTTGGGAAAATCTACTTTTGGTTCGAGAGTCGGTTTAGGTTCAAGAGTTGAGTCCAAATCAAAGAATTTAATTTCACATTCTGTTCCCATCAATGAAATGTGACTATAAAAAAGAAGTGGTTCAATTTCAAAATTCATAGATACAGGAATCAATGTTGGCTCGGGCAATGGGTCCAACTTAGGTAAGGATGCCGGAGTCAACATAGCTTCAAAGATTGGAATTGAAACCCAGAGTTTTGGGTCAGGTTCACATTCATATTCAAGTTCAATTTCATTGAAATGAAAACTTGCCAATTTGTCAATGGGTTGATATTGGTCAAATTCAAGATTTTGTGGTGAAATTTAATCTTAGTCAAAGTCTTCAAGATTCCATGATACATGGTTTTCATCAATGTGATTAGAAAGGTAGGAGTAGTCAAAGATTGGGTAGGGAGAGTTTCCTTATTCCTACAAATATTTTCCAATCAACTAAGTCTAACTTCTATCATATTAAAAGGATCGCTTTTGAATTGAATCATAGATTCCGTACTTTTTCGAAGTCGGTATGTTCTTCTTTCTGTGGGACATGGAAAATGAAGTAAGGATCTTGAATTTGAAAATTTTGATGGGATTTTGAGTCCTCTAGATTTTGAATTCGTCACTCGAGTTCCTCTAAGGCTTCCATCATTTTTTTCCTATTCAATGGTTCTTCTAATGGTTATTTGAGGAAACGAGTATATGAAGCTGGATGTTGGTAAGGTGATTGGTCATAATACTCGGCGGAGTTGTATCCCCACTGACTTGGTGAAGAGTAGTGATGATTATTCCAGTCTTATTCATAGTATTGGGACTAGGGCACATATTGAGTCGGATAATCTCAATTCGGCATATAAAGTCGGTTCATGTTGTACATAGCAAGGTCAGAGTTATCCGAGTCAAATGAGGTCAGGGTGAAATATGGATTCATATTAGGATTGAAAAAATTGATGTTGTTAAAATCTATTTCACAATTTACAACAAAAAAGAAAAAACAAACAAACAAACAAACAAATAAATAAAGAAAAAGAAAAAAGAAGCCTATGATAGGGTTGACTTAAACCTAGACAACTCCAAACTGGTTAGACTGTCCACAGGGGGTACATTGCTGGAATCTGACCACGAGTTAATCGGCCAGGTATGGGTAAGATCAGTGGGAGGTATCCGTGCTGGAGTAACGGGCCTAATTATGCCAAACCACTATTCTTCGAGGTTTCGCCTTTCAATCTCCAACCTTGGATACCGATTTGACGAGAGTCAACTTCTAACAACTTTTCCCTTAGGTCAATCTCTTAAATGAGTCTGAGATGTCCCTAGGAGCCAACGTCTAGCAATTTTTATTAAGGCTTGGGTTGTGTGAGTGGGGAGGTAATTTCTTGGACTAAGGAAGGGTAATGACTTTCCCACCTTATGTTGTATTGGGTTTTACCCTTAAGTTTAATTCATGCAATTGTGCAATATAAATAAGAATGAACACACAAAGAGAGTAAATCACCTACGTGTTTGTCCTAATTATATGCAATGCAATATGTACACCTCCGTAAAGATCACAACATCACAATGTAACGCCCCGATCCCGCAGGTACGGGGACGTTATGGCGACGTACATACGCGAGGTGAAAACAACCTCACGCGTACGTTAAGCCTCAGTACAGTACAATACCTCCATATAGATATGAGGTCCAGCATGAAAGCAGTACAAGAATACCTGCAGAAAGAGGTCAGCGATCATAACAGATATAACAAATAGGGACAAATAAGATAACGGAGATAAAGCACCAAGATACCGAGGCATAGTCCCAATGAGGAAGCTCCGATGTGACTCCATGGCACTCTCCGATACTATGGTAACTCGGATCTCCAATCTGGGCACGCAAACCCAGGGTCGTCAGAAAGCGACCTAGTGAGTGGTAAAATGAAGGAGGCAGTAATACATACAATAGTAATACAAACATGATAATAATATCTAATACATCATGTTGTACTGGTGATACCATATAATAAGAATATCATAAGCATGATACCATATAAGAAGAATATATATGCATGTAGAAATATATATGCATGTCATCTTTTAATATCATCACTAAACCGGTTATCATCGGGTCATGTTCATAATACTGTTGTCTAGTGGTGACGTGATAGAAGTGAACATGCAGGTGAATATATGCAATATAAACATGCAGATGGGCATATGCAATAGGAACATGCAGGTGGCCAATGTAATATAACTACAGTACGGTGTGGTGCATAACAATGAGATACAGAAAGTAGAATATATGTACAGATGCATGAATAGTATGCCACCACAGAAAGTGTAACATGTACCAAGCAAAGGAACAAGTATCCATGTAACATGACCATAAATAAATGATCAGGAACAGTAACAAGTACAACTAAACATGTATAAGGCAAGTCATGTCAAAGTCATGTCATTTGTACAATAGTAGTAATCAGTATCACCTGATATTTTAATCACTCTCTTCCAGTGTCCCATACCACTGGCAGTTCATACTGGAGCCCGCACTCCAGTCGAACCCATCCGGACATGGCCTACGGGTACCATTATCCAAACGAGAGAATGACCAAATAACAAGTGTTCCCGACGTCCACTATTGTGTATACTGTTTTATTATGTTAATTGGAAACTCATGGTCGAGGAGTTCTTATCGGGCGGGTGTATCCCGTGCATACCCGGGACAACGGCCTTAAACAGATCCCTGGCTGCTGAGACCAGGGCCAGCCCTCTAGAGCTGTAACATGTAACATGAGTAACAGATGGTAGCCAGCACTACTCCGTCCCCTGCAGTGGGACGTACAATGGATCCAGACATCCACCCGACAAGATCTAGTCAACCGTCAAGTCTCCCCCATACCCAAGTTATCTTTATGATCTGATATGTGATATGTCAAGTATACAATGTAACAAGAACAATTACAGTACATGGTACGGGTAACATGATTACTGGACCTGAGCTCTGTTGATAGCATAGCACAATATAACGGGAAACGGGAACAATATAACGGGAAACGGGAACAATAGATGTGGGATTCTAGAGGTGGCCCCCGTGGCTTGGATCCACGTGGCACTTAGTTCCACACATCGCATATCAACAGCAGTCATGTCCAGTAACGGGAATACCAATATCCATAACGGGACATAATCATGTAACGGGAATACAAGAATATACCTGCTCCAATAATACCTGTACCATGAATGATGATCCATATAACAAGAATACTGACATAATCCAATCAAGGCATGTATATCAATAAATGTGTGTAACAATGATGTATGAACATGATGTAACTGTGTACCAAGCATCCATGTAATGAAGATTTATATCTCTGTGATAGTACATGCAATAACAGTGGTCAGTGTCTACTATCATGTACAGTAAACTACAATATCTGTGTAGCCATAAGCCTGCGTAGCACTAATATATGTAGGAACAGTAGTCAACGGTGTATGATAGTAACGGTGTCGAGCATACATGTCTAGTGACAGTGTCGGGCCATAGTGTGTCTGTAGAGCAGTAGGCAGTATGAGTATCAGTGGCGGTGTAGTTATGATGACTGGGTCCGAGTGGTCTATGTCCGTATTTCTCGTTACTATAATTGTTTCACTATATTATATTACCTAACAATCTTACAGGAATCTCCTACTACAATGGGTGTCCGAAAGTACCATTTAATAATTAATTATTACCGTCTTTTATCCAGGATCCAGATATATCAATCAACATCACTAAACATGGTAAAATAGAATTTATAAAGGAAAAACACTCACAAACTGGCTACAGGACTGTAGCTCTCGTTTTCACGGTCGCAACGGATCCAGAATCGCCTGAATCGGAATCCGGATGCGCCAGATATCGCCCGAATACTAAATCAGAACAAAATAGGGTTAATACGTAAATAAAAATAATTTAAATGCAATTATTAAAATATAACAGGGGGTTTTCTGAAAAGTTACCTTTATTGGGTTCGGGTCGCCCGCGGGTTGGGTTTAGATCCAAACCCAAACCCATAACTTATCTTAATGGGTTACGGGTCAACTGGATTAATGGGTTTTAATTAACCCTATTGGGTTAATGGGTTTGGATAAAATCCAAACCCACACAACATAAAGGGGGCAGCAGCAGCTTGCTGCTGCCGCCCACCCCCAGCCAGCCGGCCAGCTGGGCTGGCCGGCGGCGATCCCGGCCGCCGGCGACGGCCTCGGCTCCGGCGGCGGAGAGAGAGAGTGAGGTAGAGAGAGATAGAGAAAGAGAGAGAGTTGGCTGCAAGAAAAAAAAAGAAGAGGAAGAAGAAAAATAAGAAGAAGAAGAAGGAGGAGGAGGAGAGAAGGAGGAGGCGGCGGTGGCGCCGGCCAAGCCGGGTCGTGGCGGCGGCGGCGCCGACGGGGCACGGCGGCGGCGGCTCCGGTGGCCGGGGGCGCGGGCATGCGTCAGGTCCCCCAGGCCGAGTATTAGAGAGGGAGAGAGTTGGGTTTCAGAGAGAAAGAGAGAGGAGAGAGAGTGAGGGTGTTTTTGTTAATTAGAGGGAGAAAGAGAGAGAGAATTAGAGATTAGAGAGAGATTTTTGGGTTTAAAAAAGAGAGAAATGGCGGTGGGATTTTCATGGGTGCGGTTGATTGAAAATGGCGGTGGAGGAAGTCGGTTAGGGAAGTCTCCAGATAACTGGAGAAGAAGAGGGAAAAGAAAAGAATAAAGAAAAAGTAAAAATAATATTTATTTTATTAATATTCTATTGGTCCAATATTTGACCAGTTCCGAACGGTGCTCAAAAATTACAGAAAATAGAGAATATTACGCTGAGACGTAATATGAAGACGGTTTGAAGAAATTCTATCCGGTTTGCAAATTAAAAATCCCAGAAGTTGTCGCCGATACGGGCGACACCGGTTTGGCCGGATTTTCGAGAAAATTAGAAAAATCCCCAAAAATACCCGAACGTAGCTCATGTGATTCTAAGACATCTAGTGAAAGTGAATTCTCAAAATCCAACTCCGTTTGTGAAATAAAAATCAGAAGGCCGGTTATCGGTATCGGTCGACACCGACAACGGAGATTTTCCAAAATAATCCAGAAAAATTCCAGAAAATCCTGAAAAATCTCAAATATTAGAAAATAATTTTTGAAATTAAAATCAACTCAATCGAACTTCCACGGAGGTCAAATCAATTTTGTACGTCGCATCGCGTACCGATACGGTGATACGTACACCAGGAATCAGGGTGTTACACACAAGAATAAAATATAGTATATTGGAATTGAAATCGACACGTGTCTAGATGCAAATATCTAAACTGTTTTAAAACATCCAATTACTGTATTTTAGTTCTTAAACTTATTACAATGCATAGGTAATATAAACTAGCAATAGAATATATTAATATATAAGATTTATCCAACCACACAAGAGCAAGTGTGGACTTCTGAAATGCTAAAGAATTTGACCTGCACACCAAAAACAAAGAAGAAAAGTTAACAAAAAATGTGAAATCAAACCGTTCCCATCCCCAGCAACAGTGCCAAAATTTGATCGGGGGTAAACTGCGCACGAAAAGCGTATGTTTTGAAATCAACAGTTAAAAGTGCATGCTTTGGCTTCCTCGATATTTCCGTTATATCATAAAGGCTAAACGGGTCGAATTCACAGGGACGTGAAGCGATTGAAGCTTTACCAGTATGTTCACGTGTATGTTAAGTGTTCTTCAATATTTTAAAGAATGAAAAGAAAAGAAAATAAAGAATGAAAAGAGAAGTACGGTGAAACACGAAGAAGTGAGAAACATAGAAGAAATGATTTTTGTGATTTTGGATATATTTCTAAAACAAAGTAAAAAGCGAAAGAAAACTTATGGCTACTACCTACTAATGACTCCATTAACTATTTTAACCTCTTAGTGATAGTTGCCTCACATGTATCATTAGCCATCACTAATCCTTGGTTCAAGAGCGTTTCAAAGCATGACCCATATGTTAACTCATAACATCCAAACTCAACATAACAAGTGCAAGCTACACTTAAACTATCAAAACTAAATAAGAGTAAACATGGAGTAAAGTAATGTTAGCTTATTAGAGAGTTAGGATGTTAGAGTGTTAGAATCCTTCATCATGAGCCATCAATGGCTCTTGCAAGAGCAAGGCCAAGTAGAGGCTATTAGATTCATGTGGATTACCAAGTAAGAAATTAGCAAGTTAGTGGTTAGTAGTTAGTTGCCATGAGAGAAAATTAGCTAAACATGTAAAAGGAGTTAGCGAAGAAAACTAAGGGAGGTAAAAAGAGAATCTTTCATAGCTTGTTACCTTCTATTACATGCACTCTTACTTTGTAACCATGTATTACTCTCTCTCCTATTACAGGATCTATAAGAAATGAAAAATACAAAGGAAGAAGAAGAAGAACTAAACTAAAATATCCTAAACTACAACAAGGAAAAAACCCTAAAAACTAACCTAAAAACACTTGAAAACTTCCCCTCTCCATGCTCTGGAAATCCCAGGGTATTATAGGAAAATCTGGGCACCAGGGTATAGGTACGGAGACGCGCATCAAATCTTGGCACGTGGATCCACACCAGAGCCAGCTGTACCAGGGCGGCGCGCACAGCGCCACCTGCTGCGCGCTGCCCGCTTGTCCTCCTTTCGGCTGCATATCCTAGTTTCTAGTTTTGGGCCCCTGGTTTTGATGAAATAGCCGTCCAAAGTAAATGGCTATATTTGTAGGCTTTAATCACCAATTAAATTGTGATTTTGGGTCTTCTTTTTCATTTCATGCCATGGACTAAGAAACATACAAGAGAGGTATTATTAGCAGAATTTAATATTAAATAAATGTGAAGATGTGGTATGAAATATGCAATTTTAGAGACTAATCAGTAGTCGGATTGGGCCAAGCATTGCTACCCAATCGAAATAATGTGGTGGTGCACAGAACCCACACATTGACTACTTTTCTATTTATATAATTACAATCACCAATTGAATAGGATCATGAAAGATCCTATTATGAAAATTATTTTCTTTACATGACTAGTCTTGAAAAATCATCACAGAGTCATCATGGTCTATACCTGTGTGCAACAAAAGAATATGATATGTTGGAATGGTTGACTTGAGATCAAGAGTGATTTTTCAAGAACCATTACTAACTCGGGAAAATCAACTTTGGGTTCGAGAGTCAATTTTTGTTCATAGTTGAGTCCAAATTAAAGAATTTAATTTTACATTCTTTTCCAATTAAAGAATTGTGACTATCCAAAAGAGGTGATTCAATTTCAAAATATATGGATAAAGGAATCAATGATGGCTCGGGAAATGGGTCCAATTTGGGTAAGGATACTGGAGTCAATGTAGATTCAAAAATATGAATTGAATCACAAAGTTGTGGGTTGAGATTACATTCATGTTCAAATTTAATTTCATTGAAATGAAAACTTGCTAATTTTTCAATGGGTTGATATTGGTCAAGTTCAAGTTTATGTGATGAAATTGACTCTTAGTTAAAGTCTACAAGACACCATGATTCTTGGTTTTCATGAATATGGCCAGGGCAATTGGGAATGATCGAACATGTGTCAGGTAGAGTTTCCTCATTCCTATCTTTCACTATATTGATCAAATAACTCATTGGTGCTTCAAGCCTATTGAGAGATTGGGAATAATAATTTTTAAACTGAATTAGATTTTTCATACATTCTTGTTGTGGAACTTGAAAAATAGAGTAAGGATTTTGGATTTGAAAGTTTTGAGAGAATTGTGAGTCCATCATTTTTGGTTTTTGTTCTTGAGACTCAGTCATGACTTTTATACTCTTAATCACCTCCAATTTTTCTTCTATGGGTTGATCATGACTAGAGAAATTGGAAGCTAAATATTGGAATGGTGGTTGACAATATGCTTAGGGGAGTTGTATCCTCATTGACTCTGTGAAGAGTAGTGATGATTGTTCCAGTCTTATTCATAATGTTAGGATTGGGACATGTATTAATTCGGATATGACCAATCCAACATACTTTGTTGGGTAACGTTATGATATGTCGAGTTGGTAATATCTGAATCAAAAGAGGTCGGGGTGAAATATAGATCATTATATGCATGGGAATGATTGTGATTACAATCCATATCACCAATATGTCAAAAAACAAAATCAAGCAAACAAACAAACAAATAAATAAAGAAAATTCTAGCCTAAGTTAGCGTTGACCTTAGACCTAGACGACTCGTAACTGGTTAGACTATCCACGGGGGGTATATTACAGAATTTAACCGCAAGTTAATCGGTTAGGTAGGGGCAAGACTAGTGAGAGGTATCCATGCTTAAGCAATGGGCCTAATTATGCCAAACCACTGTTCTTCAAGGTTTCGCCTATCAATCCCCAACCTTAGACACCGATTTGGTAAAAGTTAAATTATAATCAACTTCCCCCTTAGGTTTGTCTCCTATTGAGTCTGATACGTCTCTAGGGCCAACGTCTACTCAGTTTTAAGTTAGACTTGGGTTAGTGAGTGAGGAGATTATTTGTGGGCTCAGGAAGGGTAATAACTTTCCCACTATATCTTGTTTACAAGACAAGCCCTTAATTCAATTTAGTGCAGTGTACAAGTATATAGAAAAAGTAACACTCAAGCAATAACTCATACAAGAATGAGCCTTATACTAAATGCTATGCACACATATCTTGGCTCCAACACTCTTCAACTGTAATTAGAAAATGTAACGAAATAGACACGTACCTAAATGCAAGTCTAAATATTTTTTAGCATTTACAAGCAATAATTTACTATTGAGGTTAGAAAAGTATGTACAGTGAGTTAAACAAGAAAATAAAAAGCTACAGAAACTCAAACTTTGCAATTAAACCAACCTCCAAAAATACAGGTTAGTAGTTCACTCAGATTGCTGCAAGAATGCAACAAATCTGAAGGCTCCTGGTCTCTGCTTTCTTGAGCAGAGTCCAGGGTCACTTTTATGTTCACTGCAGCAAAAATTTTCTTGTTGTTAAACCTGTACGCCAAGAATAGAGAAGAAAGTTAATCAATAAAGTAAACAAAAAAAGAGTTACTTACCGTCCCTCTCCGGCAATGGCGCCAAAATTTGATTAAGTTTTTTACCTGCGCAGAAAAATACAGAATTTCAGAACTTAAGAATAGAATATGCAAGTACTCAATACTATCACGATAGCAAGTGATTATGCGGGTCCTGATCCACTAGGAGGGACTAGCGATGGATGTTTTTAATAAGTTCTCTTTTAATTCTCTAAAGATGGTTAAAAGTTTTTCTTTTCTTCTTGAAAAGAAAAGAAAAAAGAGTTATTATTAAGTTAAGAAGAAAGTAGAAGATTGGGAAGGTAGAGAAATAGATAATGAATTTATACAAAGAAAGTGAAAAAGTTAATAGAGTTGAGAGTTGATGGTGATCTAAACTAAAGATTAAAAGAAAGGAAAAAAATCCTAAAAGTACTTACTTACATTTTCGGTGCTTGCTTACCTTTGATCCATATCGATGATGTACCTTGGCTTGAAGGCGATTGAAGCATGACATATAGTACCTTCCCCATTCCCGTTTTAATCTACGAAATGAAGGTGCAATCTACACAAACATAGAAATGGCTATCCATCACCATAATCCATCAACGGCACTTGCAAGGGCAAGGCAACTTTGAGGCTAGTAGAGTCTTTTGAATTTACAAACACAGAGGAGAAAAGCAGACAAAAACAAGAGCAAAGAAGAAAAGATATAAAGAATATGTGTGGGAATACATTCCCTCTGTGAAAGCTCTCTTGGTTCAACATAAGTGTGGGCACATGTTAATAACAAGCATGTATATAATATGTGTTATGTCATAACGATGCAAGATATAAAGAGAGATAGAATTGAGAGATAGTGGATCCAACACAAACATTGAGATATGCTTCGAGTTTGAGCCACTGCTCTTCGTCCCCGCCTTCACACAGAAGGATTTTCACTATGTCCACGCATGACCTTCCATAAAGGGACATCCACCGAGGAATTACAACTCAACACTTGGAGTATACAACTCCTCTCTCAAATACAATCACCTCTACACAAGAGGGAAGGCACCAAGCCAAAGCAAAGAAAAAGGTTTACAACTTGGTGATCCTATGATCACAAACCTCTTAGTGATCTCAAAGGATCACAAATAATTTTCTCATAAACCAAAGATCCTAAAGATAGAAATAGAATGATAGCTCAAATATGTGAGAAAATAAAGTATTTTGGAAAGGAAACAACAAAGAAAATACTTTGAAAAAACTTCTAAACATATTTGAAAATGAAGATCAAAACTAAATTCCCAAAGACTTATTTTCTTTTGATTTTCCAAAAACTTTGAAACAAATAAAGATAAGACTTTTTACACTAAAACTTCTTTTGAAAACTTTGTTAAAAACATTTGAGAAGGTAGGAAATTGCACTTGAAAATCTTGGGGGAAATAGCCCCTAAAGACCCAATTTTATAGAGGTTTGAAAATATAGACGTTGGGATTCAGAACAGGTCAGAAATGACCTGTCGGTCGACAGCCCAAGGCAAACATGCCTAACGTTGACGGCCTAGTCGAGCGAGGCCAGAATCAAAGAGTAAACTCTCTGGTCGGTCGACTGACCAGTCGACCGGGGCCAGATCCAGAGAGCAAACTCTCTGGATCGGTCGACCATCCAGTCGACCGGCCCATGGCCAAGGCTGCTGTGCACGTTTTGTGCACATCGGTCGACCGAGCTCTGGTCCAGTTGACTGGTCAGACGACCGCTAGCGGGCTCAGAATAGGTTTTAGGGTTTGAAAACTTGGTCGTTTTAATATCTATAAAATCCCATAAAATCATATAAAATCCATAAAAATAAATTCTTATAAATATTTGAAGAACAAATATGTATGATTAAAATTCAACACATATTTCAAACAATTTGAACTATTTTTGTGATATAGAAATTAAGATTGAAACAAAAAATTGTATTTTCAAAAACTTATTTTATTTTTGTTTTCAAAAGTTTTTGAGAATACTTCAAAATATAAAACTATTTCTCGATACAAAGACAAGATATTGAAACACATTTGAAGCATAATGTGTATGAATAGAATCCAATACACATAGAAATGATATATCTATGTTATTGAGATTAAATACCAAAATATGTTTGATAAAAACAAAATTTGAAATCATGAACTAGAATCATCAAAATAAGTTTTTAGACAATGTGAAACAATAATGTATTTGGATGAAATCCAACATACATATAAATCATGTGAAACTTCTTTTGATTCTATTTATTCATGAACACAAAGGATATATTCTTGAAAATTCGAAACAATTAAACTGAAACTAAAACTATTAAACTTGTGTGTGTACTTGAGCATATCAAAACTAAGCTATCCTTACACAAGATCTAAACTAAACAAACCTAAACTAAATTCTTCTTGTAGATCTTCTTCTCTAAGATGACTCAATCCAAACTTGATCCAAAAGAGCTAGATGCGGTCGTTGTAATGTGAGCTCTTAAATCAACACTTATTTGCTTCAACACTTTGACTGTGAATCTCTTGTTGAAGTCAAATTTCTACTAAGATCTTGATCAATTTATGAAACTTATATAAACACAAGATCATTAGCAAACTAACCTTCATTAGTTAGTCATCATCAAAACTAAGGTGAAGGGCCTCTGGGCCAACACCTGGTTTGATATTACATCCGTTTGTCTATCTAGTTTCTCGATTTGAGCTATAGAATTAACGATATCGGTGTTATTCTTCAGCTAACGAAATTGGATTCATAAAAATTTGAACTTAACTGATTTTCATTTGGTGTTATCTCCCTGATTTGCTCTGAACTTCAGCTAAACATTTGCCCTCCTCCTTGATTTTGATTTAATCTGAATTCCAGAGGGCTTTTGGGCTCGTTTTCTCTCCTCTTTCATTTAGTAAAGGCCCTGCAAATAATAAGACAAAAATTCAATTAAATAGAAAAGCTTATTAAACAAAATAATGTGGAAATGTGATAATAAATATGCAATATTGCTGATCGATCATTTAACTGGACCATTCACTCTGGAGTAGTAGTCGAAAGTGAGTGTCATAAATTTCCTTGAGGATTCACACTTCTGGATATCCTTGGAGAGAGGCGAATCGTGGATGTGGATAGTTGTAATTAGGTGGTAAGGTAGCTTGGCCTCCACGATCTGTTTCTGGATCAGCTTATCGAGGGCATGAAGATCGAGAGACCTGTTGCTCTTAGAGTTGATCTCAGTTTGTGTAGAGTTATTCTGAAGGGATGCGATTTGGGCTTGGAGCTTGATTAGTCTACAATTCTGCATTTTATATCATATTTTCTTACCGATTTACGAATAAAATAACGCTTCTCACCCATATTTTGGTCTATGTAGATAATCAAGAGTTTAAGGGTAAAGTTGGAATAAGAGCCTAATGGAACTCAATTTCGAGTAATTAAATTTCATTACATGAAGGTCAAGCTGGACGAACCATGGAGCGAAACCAGGGACCTGGGTCCCTGGTATTACAGCGAAAACGTGATAAAAGCCGCATTTTCATGGCCCTATGGTAGGCCCATGCGTCGATCTTCGATGCGTGGCCTTGTCTCGCCTTCCAGATACTTCTTCTACCTATAAATACTTCAAGATTTGGCCAGAAACGAGAATGAGAGGGCTGTAGGCTCGGTTTTTCTCTCTCTTCTAGTTGTAAAGTAGAATTTTCTTCTTCTTTTATTTTGTATTTTTATTTCATTTTTAGATCTTGTAGTAGGGCTGAGATGATTAAGAAAGAGATAGAGAGATTGATGTAATAGATGGTGACAATCTATGTAAAGGTGTCTCCTTTCTTCTCCATTGTAATCTTCTCCATCTTCTACATGATTTTAGCTAGTTTTTCTTCTCATAGCAATCTAACTACTAGCCACTGACTAGCTAACCACTAACTTGATAATCCACATGAATCTAATAGCCTCTATAAGGCCTTGCTCTTGCAAGAGTGATTGATGGCTCATGATAATATATTCTAACATTCTAATATTCTAACATCTAACCCACCAACAAGCTAACTTGCAATATCTTCTTTATTTCATGCTCACCTCTACTTGGTTTTGATGATCTAATAGTAACTTGCAACTTGTTGTTTGGTATAGATGTGTTTGAATGTGGAAATACTTTCTCATGAGCCATACTTTGTATCGTCTCTTGAAGCCAAGGACTAGGTGATGGCCAAGGATCCATGTGAGATAACTATCTTTAAGAGGTTAGCATGATTAGTGGAGAAATTAGTAGTTAGTAGCCATGAGTTTTCTTCTTTTTTTTTTTTTTTTACATTGTTTTAAAATAATTTCCAAAATTTTTTATCATTTTCTTATCGATGTTTTCACCAACTTCTTAGTTCGTCTTTGTTTCATCTCCTTTTTGTTTTCAAACCCACTTTCTAAATCACTTCACTTTACACTTCACGTCTATTTTATTGTTTTGTTTTATCAATTCCATAACCACCTCTCTATAGTTTTCACATCACCGTTTTCATCGCCTCCTCCACCTATCACTTCTGAATTTCTTTTTTTTTTCTTTTATCCTTCTTTAACAAAGAAGAACTTGTTAACAACCGATGTTAAGAAAAACTGTTAATGGCTTCTTCGCCTTCCGTCCCTGTAGATTTGACTCGTTGAGCCAATGCTTTAACAGAAGTATTGTGGGAACATGAGCACACACACAATTTCACTGATTTCATAAAACATACAATTTTAAGTCTGGTTCACCCGAACAAATTTTGGCACCGCTGTCGTGGACGGGAATGGTTTTGATTTCACGTTTTAATAACATTTTCTCGACCGTCCTAAACCGAGAGCAAAGCTCTTGCAGTCAGTCGACCGAACGGTCGACCATAGTGCACAAAAAGCACTTGGGGAAATTTTGTGCATGTCGGTCGACCGCACGGTCGACCACAACATTTTTACGGTCGGTCGACCGACCTTAGGCCAAAACCTGATTTGTAAATCTTTTTGAAGTCAACCTTTTTCTGATGAAAATAAAGTTTGTTTTTAAACACAAAATAGAGTCCTTAGGACTAGATAGAACCAGTGTGTGATCATGAATCAACAAAAAATAAAGATAGAACTATATTTTGCAAAAACACTATGCTAAATCGAAAACCACTTTTTTTGAAACTCATTTTTCTGAAACTCGATTTTGAAAACGACAAAGAAACTATTTTTGAACTCTTTTTAAAACACTTCAGGAATGTGAAAGATATGTGTGTGTCAATCCCAAAAGAGCTATCAACCTATTTTAATAAGCGACTATAAATCCTATCTAAAATACAAAAAAAAATTACAAATCTTGATATTATCTTCTCTTGCAATCTTAATCCTTGAGCTCGTCTATGTACTTAGGCTCTGGGATCGACATGTTCTTGGCTTCCAAAAGTGTGAGTCTTGTGATGGAGCTGAAATGCAATAAAGAGTTAACCTGAAATTTTGCTAAACGAAACTGTTAAAAACATAACTACATATGTCTAATGTGACATATAAACACATGCATATGTCTAATGTGACATATAAACAAGATGCATTGATAGTAAGATATATCAAATAAGCTCTATGCAGCCCATCTATGCATACTAAGAATACATAATTGCAAAAGTGTATGCACAAATGGTTTCCTCTAACCAACCAATAACCTCCAACCTCCAAATCAAGTGATAAAATGGATAGTTTATAGAGGATGCTCAAGAAGACAAACACACCACAGACCAACATAAAAGATATGTATCAAATATCAACCATAAAAAAAGAGATACATCACTTCCCAAAGACAGCAGTGATATCATAAAAGAAATTTGTCCATACAAAGGTTCATGCCACCCTCGAAACAAGTTTCAAACCATGAAATAAGTACTACAATATAAAAACACATGTCCAAACACCAAATACTACATGTCCACATAAAATAGTACATAAATAAAGACATGAAACATAAAAACTCCTAGATAATTCCAAAACTCCAGACTCTCTCTCCCTTTTTTGTCATCAACACAAAGGGGTCACTCTTTCTGAAAGTCTGGATCTTCAAGAAGAGCTGGTGCCTCGAAAAGAGCTGGAGGATGTACCCAGGGGTCAAATAGAGGACCCAATGCAGGAAGAGGCTGCGCCTGGCCTCTCGAAAGAGGAACAGGCCAAGCGTGCCTACTATAGCTCTCGTCGACGCACGTCTGAAGGTAGCGAATGGATGAGCAGATATATTGTAGGTCATTCTGAACTCCATGCTCAATCCTTTCAAAATGAGCAGTCATCTTCAAATCATGTTCATGAAGCTGAGATGAGAAAGCTGTATATGGGTTAACAAAAGCTCAGGAGACTAAAGAGGATCAAGGGGTAATACAGGAATAATAGGAGGAGGCTGAGGAGCAGGAGCACACTCCCTAGCACGCATCCTCTTGAGGAGAATGTTGTTGATGTCAACAGAAAGTTCGATGGATCATTCAACAGAAAGATCAAATTTAATTATTTAATAAGTCAGGTAATGAGCATCCCAAATAGTAAGTGCCGGTTTTGGATCAGGAGATGCTCAAAAATCATGAAGTCGATGATAAGCTTAGGAATGTTTACTCCAATACCTTTTAGAAGACAATAGATCAAGAGGGGAGCAGAACCCCGATCATGACTATATTCTCCTGATTTTGGTAGGAGATTATAGAACACTATCATAGCTAAGATCTGGGTGGTAAGCGTGTAATACTTCACCTCCTCATTCCTAACTAAGGCCAGGTTATCATCATCGTGAAGTAAGAGATATGCGATGAGGGCAAATTCACCGTCAGGATATTTAAAATCATGTATATCAACATTATATATAGGTACACACTCATAGGAGAGATGTAAGATGGGCAAATCTATCAAAAAAAATGTTAGTGTCCTTGCCTAGAACCCTAAATCTGAAATGATTGTTTTAAAATGTCAGATTAGAGTAGAAATAATGCTCAAGCTCAGGGTGGACAGGTTCCTTGATGGTGATAAGATATTCTAGGGAGCTTTTACAAAAAATATTTGCAAGATTTAAGTGCTCAAAATAAGCAAGTATTATAGTTCTACTAGAAATCACGTGTTTATTTTGGATAAAAGAAAATCTATGTGATGCATTCTGAGAAACAAAGAGATTTGATGAGCATTCAGGTTGTTTACCCTTCTCAGATCTAAGCCTCTTAGATATGGTAAAGATAGTAAGATGATAATCAAGATTTTGGCACGAATTTAAGAAAGATTTCAAGAAAAAATAATGAAATAAAGAAGATTTGGGAGATTTAGGGATTATACCTTGAAGAACCTATAATTTCTCCTTGAAAAAAAGCAAATCTGAAGATTGTTGGTGAGATCCAAAAAATTTTTGGGATTAATTTGAGCTTGGATGGGGTTTGGGAGAGATGAGATGAAGAAAATTAGGGAGGAGAAGAAGAGGGAGTCGGTGGAGAAGAGAAAATGAGAGAGAGATTAGGATTTTAGGGTTTTAAAAATGGGTAAAAACATAGCAGACCCGATACTCGGTCCACCGCCCGATCGACTGGGGTCTAACCGAGAGCATCTCGGTTTCAGTCGGTCGACCGGCTTAGGCAAAAAAAAAAATTTTGTTTAAGGTTTCATTGGTCGACCACCCATTAACCAGACCTATTCTAGGTCAACTCAGTCGACTGTCGGTCGACCGGTACTACCCAAAAAGCAGTCTTAAAAAAATTAAGAAGAGGGTTTTGAAAAATATTTTAATTTGGATATTTTTAACCATAAACCAGAGATATAATACCAGAAATCTTACATGTGTGGAAAAAACAAAAAACTGATATCAAACACTTTTATTTTATTTAAAGTATATTTATCAATAATTAACTCATATACAAAGCAATTAAAAAATATAAGATATTGAAGCCGAATACCCTTAAAAGGTTCTGAACTTCTCCTCGTTATTCCTCTAGATAAGAGTTGAGGTGCGCAATTGCTACCTTGATTTATTGCTTAAATATGGATTAAATATGATACTAACCACAAGATAGATATACAAATAAAATATATATACATGTATATAAAAAAATTAATCTATGTATGCATACATGCAAAGATATCTATCAAACATGTGAGCATGGGAAAATGCTATAAACATGGGCAAGCAATTCATGGGCTAGTAAACTAGCTCAAGTACAATTAAGCCATAAGAACAAACAAAAAAAATCATGTATACATGACTAAAGCATATTAACAAAAATGAAAAGCTAACTATTCCTATGCATATATAAATCTAGCTAGATTTGAAATTTTCAAGTGGAGAAGTTACTAAGCTATAGGCAATCTCCAAAATAGGTGCTTCTTGATAGCGATGCAATATGACGGTTGATTCTTTGGGCTCCGATACATCCACCACCAAGGCACGTCCACCGCCAAGGCACCATCTCCCCTTATGTCTTGGAAGAGGACGACACACCTAAATCAATTAAGTTGTGTGTATTCTTTGACCCAAATCTTTTTGGGTCCTATAGGGTTTGTACTTTCTCGAGCACAAATATCTTTGTTTAACATGTTTAACTTTGCATAACAAAATTTTGCTAAATGGCCTTTGTGGCCGTAATGTGCACATGTGTACACTTTGCCATACTGAAAGCATGCTTATGTTGATGTGTCTGTGCATGTTTTGCATGTTTTTCAGGGTGTGTGAGATGAATGAGATGTATATTTCCTTTGGGTTTTTCCCTTTAGAAACATAGAATTGAATTTGTTCATATCAAATGCACACTTTTCAAAGTGGTATCCAAAACATCAATATGTTTTTGGATATCCAAAAATTTATTTTCGTTAAAAGCAATATTAGGGCTTTTGCCCTTACAAACAAGTTTAAATTTATCAAAATTCTTTTTCATTTTCTCAAAGAAATAGATAAGTCATTTTTCTCTTTAAAAACAATTTCTAACATATTCTTTAAAAAGTCATTTTTCTTTTTCAATTCTTTATTTTGTGCAAGAGAAATTTCATATCTATTTTGTAATTCTTCAAAAACTTGTGCAAGTTCAATCATAGTAAATCATCATCTTCTAGAGAGGTTTCGAGATTTGTCATAGAAGTTTCCTCTCCATTTGCCATGAAGCAAATATGTGTGGCATCAATTTCCTCTTTGGAACCCGTTTCTAAATCATCCCAAGTGGCTACCATCGCCTTCTTCTTGTTATGAACGTTCTTGGAGGTAGTGGTTTGAAGTGAGGAGAAATCCGCAATTAGATGGCCCGTCTTCTTATAATAAAAGTAAGAACCCATTTCCTCCTCCTTTTCAACTCTTCCTTGATGTCTTCCTCTTTGAAAGTTGCTTTGTCTTTCCTTCTTATAAACATTTTTCCCACTCTCCTAATGAGCATGGCAAAGTCTTCATCTCTTTCTTCGGATAATCTTCTTCGTCGATGGTGGGAGAGTAGCTTTAAAAGCAATTGCTTTCTTCTTTATAATCTCCTTTTCTTCTCTCACATTCAGTTCTATCTCATTGGTTTTGAGATTTTCAATGAAGCTGGAGAAGTCCATCTCCTCTCTACTATTGAGCTCCTTAAGGGTTATCACCTTAACTTCCTGAGCTTTAGGGAGAGCTCTAATGACCTTTCGATTTTTTTGGTCATTATCAATGGTGTCACCTAAAGAAGATAATCCATTAGTAATCTTGGTGAACCGAGTAAGCATCTCATCAATACTTTCTTTTTAAGCATGTAAAAATCTCATATTGAGAACGAAGTAAGTCAACTTTAGATCTCTTGACTTGCCATATCCCCTCATGAGTAATGATTAGATCATTTCAAACCGTATAAGAGGATTTGCAATTAATTACTCGAGAAAGATCATCATTATTTAATGTTTATGTAAGTGCATACTGGGCTTTGGCATTGGCCTCATAGTCCTTAGCGGTTGCTTCAGACCATGTATCCTTATCACCGCGAGGTTCAATGAATTCCTTAGTTATGGCCTTAGCTGCTCTAACCCCTAGGGACTTAAGGAAGAGGTTCATCTTGACCTTCCAAATGAGAAAGTTCAACCCATCAAATTTGGGTGGGACTTGATGCTAGAGAAGTCGTGTGATGCCATGAAACAAGTATAAGTGTACAAATAAATAGTAAATACAAGAAATGAATATAGCCAAATGAAAGGATCTCCCTAAAGTGGTTAAATGAAATCTAGGATTAGGCTCTGATACCAATTATAAATCACCTAGAGGGGGGATGAATAGGTGATGGTTATACTAAATGAAAAATAATGCAGAATTAAAATTTACTTGCTAGCAACCCAGCAAATACCAATCACAACACAAGGAATACTTGCAAATAAGTAAACAACATAAGTGTTGCAAGCAAGTAAAGAGAGAGTAGAGTGAAGAGAGAAAGAGTAAGTAATCACAAACACGATGATATGTTCCGCAAGGTTCGAGCCACTGCTCTATGTCCCCGCCTTCAACACTATGAAAGATTTTCACTCTGACTGATCTCATTAGATCATCAACCGTTACAAGTTCTCACTAGAACTTAATGGACTCACAAGTCCTCTCTCGTGGTACCGCAACACGAACAATGCAGCTCACTAGCTCACTTAAGGTCGCAATCTCTACAATTTCACAATAGAGGAAAATAGGTGATCTTCCCTTTATCACAAAGGCTCATATGCATAATCCTATAGCCAAGATGAGGAGGTGAAGCTCTTTGAGATTGTGTAGTGGAAATACCTTGTAAAGATGTAGAGGGAAGGCTCAAGATAAAAATCTAGGATGTGGAATTTTGGCTCAAAGAAATTCTTTTAAGAAAAAAACTAAAACTTAGTTAAATCTTATTGTGAACTTGTAAAAACTTGTTATTGGGTTTTTCTACAGTCCTACTATTTATAGGGGATGAAAACATGAGGAGAAAACCAAATAGAGTCGTTGGGAAAAGACCAAGAAAAAGACAAACAGAAAACTAGCCGTTGAGAAAAAGTCGGAAGGAATCCTTTTGTCGGTCGATCGGCCGGTCGAATGCCAAGGGTTAGATTTTCAACCATTGTGGACAGCAGTCGATTGGTCGTTTGACCGTTTATTGCAGCTAGAAAGCAACACTCTTTGTCGATCGACCGATCGGTCGACCGTTGCCAAATCGAGAGCAAAGCTCTTGCAGTCAGTCAAACGAATGGTCGATCGAAGTGCACACAAAGCACTTGGGGAAATTTTGTGCATGTCGGTTGACCGCGCTCTGTGATCGATCGATCGACCTTGGGCCAAAAACCTAATTTGTAAATCTTTTTGAAGTCACCTTTTTCTGACGAAAATAAACTTTATTTTTAAACACGAAAAAGAGTTCTTAGGACTAGATAGAACCAGTGTGATCATGGATCAACACAAAATAAAGATAGAACTATATTTTTGTTCTAAATCAAAAATTGATTTTTTCGAAACTCATTTTTCGAAACTTGATTTTAAAATGACAAAGAGAATAGTTTTGAACTCTTTTTAAAACACTTTAGGAATGTGAAAGATATGTGTGTGTCAATCGAAAAGAGCTATTAACCTATATCATCTTGGTTTTAACAAGCGACTATAAATCCTATCTAAAATGTAAAAGTAAAATACAAATCTTGATATAGTCTTCTCTTGCAATCTTGATCCTTGAGCTCGTCTATGTGCTTAGGCTCTGGGATCGACATGTTCTTGGCTTCCAAATATGTGAGTCTTATGATGGAGCTGAAATGCAACAAAGAGTTAACCTGAAACTTTGCTAAATGAAATTGTTAAAAATATAACTACATATATTTTGTTATCATCAAACTAGGACTAATGGCCTTTGGGCCAATAAAGCGGTAGCTCGAACCTCGAATCATATCCTTGTATTTGCGTTTAGATCTCTATATCTCTCAACTCTCTAGTCTTTATATCTTGCGTTGCTATTCTTGCTCATATTTATTCATGCTTGATAGTGTTTATATGTTTACACTAGTATTCAACCAAGAGAGCTATTGAAATACCTAACTCTTAGTTTAGAGGAATAGTAAGGAGAAGGTCTAAAGCCCTTTGATTAGTATTCATTTTTTCATTATTTACATTATATTTCTCATTTATTAGTTAATAAAATACTTGTTTTTAATGGTTTTTCTTTGTATCTTCAGGTCCACACTTTAATGGAGAATAAGGCCCAAAATC
The DNA here is from genome assembly GCA_038442645.1 of Agave tequilana. Classification (NCBI taxonomy): domain Eukaryota; kingdom Viridiplantae; phylum Streptophyta; class Magnoliopsida; order Asparagales; family Asparagaceae; genus Agave; species Agave tequilana. Next base: position 5,617 of record JAVJIF010013971.1, on the reverse strand, counting down.
TTAATTAAAAAAATGATTTGATGAGGATTATTTGAAGCCCAATCTAAGAAGCCCAAACTTGTAACGAACCAGAGCATATTTGCATGGAATTAGAAGCTTCTACAGGACATCTGGACAGAGCCAGACTGTCAGAGCTGGCGCGGCCAAGTTTCTGCCATGAAAACGCGGCTCTAGCTATGGTTCCGCTGCAAATCTATGGCCGTTGATGCATTGCTTCCTTCGATGGCTGCGATGAAAGGGACCTAGGGTTTTGGTGCCTATATAAAGACCCCCAGGGCCTTAGTTCGTCCCCGTTGGCTAAGGAGAGAAAAATTTAGGATTTCTTTAGAGATCTTTTGTAATTTTCATTTCTCTTTATTAGTTCTAAAAATGTAAAGAGAGTTAGAGTGAGAGTTCTATAATTGAAGGTGACAATTAATGTAAAACTTCATCTTCTTTCTCCTCTAATTTCTTGTTTGTTTTCTTTACAAGTTTTACTTCCTTGCAAAGTAGTGTAATGATGCTCATCTCCATGCATTTTAATTTCATGTCTAGCTAACTTCCTAACATGACTAACTAATCACTAATACTACTAACTAAAACTCTTGGATGAACAACTTATAGGATTCATTGGATGCATCTATTTTGATCTTGTGTTTCTTGCAAGTATTCTTGATTTCTCAATGAAGATGAGTGCTAACTTGTTGAAGTTGTGATGATTCTCCCCAAATGATTCATGTGTGCCTCTTTTTAGTGCCTTACCATTTTGGCATGTGCTTTGATGGAACATGAAGATGGGTTCACTTTGAAATGCTAACAAGCTCATGCACAAGCTTCTTATTTCATGCTTGCTAACTAATACCCTTGATGATCTAATGAACTTGTCTATATTGTTATGCATTACTAATATGTGAATCATCATTCTCCTGCTCCATCCTTGTTCACCAATCAAGAGCCCATGATCTAAGGAGGCTACATTACTGTGCTAAGAGAGGGTCACTCCAACCATTGAGCTATCTCTTAGACCTGAAGAACCAAGGTGGACATCTTCCCAATGAATCTACATACATCATGTTTCATCCAAATGGTTAGAAAATTAGTAGTATATAAGTTGATTAGTTAGCCATGGTCTTTCCTATAATTTCAAAACTCTATTCTTTAAAACAACTTTGCTTCCTTTCTTCAAATCTCTTTTCTTTTCTTTCTCAACCAATTCTACTCTTCTTTTGTTTTCTTTAAATAAATATCTCATTCACTATTTTCCATTTCACATTTCTTGCTTTGTTTTCCTTTATTTTCATAATCATCACTCTAACACCTTTCTTCTTTACTTTCTTTTTTTTATTCTGAAACAAAGAAAAACCTTCATTTTCTCAAAAAAAAGAACAAAGAAAATCGGACAAACACTTCCATCGCATGCATTCCCTGTGGATTCGACCCGTTGAGCCAATGCTATAACAGAAGTAGCGAGGGAACATTAGCACACACATTTTTATACTGATTTCAAAAAAATGCATTTTCAAGTGCATTGTTTTACCTCGATCAAAAAAAATAGCGCCATTGCTGGGGATGGGAATGATTTAAACTCACGTTTTTGTTAACATTTTCTTCTCTGTTTTGGTGTGCAGGTCAATGTTTACAAAAGCTAAGTACTACAGAAAGCAATTATTGTTTGCATCTCTCTGCTCTCGAAAGCAGGGAGCCTAACTCCATAAATTTGCCGCGCCCAGGGGTTTTTGGCTGCGAAAACGCGGCAACTCTCTGCGAACTGGGTCAAAAATTTTGCAGGAATATTGAAAATTGCTTATATCTGTGTTATCTGCTGTTGGATTTCTGTAATTTTTCCTGAAATACTACAATAATTAAAGAACTAAAATCGGTAATTGGATGCTTTTAATACGGTTTAGACATTTGCATTTAGGCACGTGTCAAATTTCATTCCAATATACTATATTTATTATGTTATTGTGATATGGACTGAGATGTACATATGCATTGCATATAACATAGGACAAACACGTGGGTAATTTACTCGCTTTATGTGTTATTCTTGTCTATATTACACACTTGCACGAATGGGACTTAAGGGCATAACCCAATACAAGATAAGATGGGGAAGTCATTACCCTTCCTTAACCCAAAAACAACCTCCCACTCACACAACTCAAGCTTTAATAAAAATTGATAGACGTTGGCCCATAGGGACTTCCTGAACTCATTAAGGGATTGACCGAGGGTGAAACTTGTGAGAACCATACTCTTGCCAAATCGATGTCTAAGGTTGGTGATTAAGAGGTTAAGCCTCGAAGATCCGATGTTTTGACGTAATTAAGGCTCGTTGCTTATGCATGGATACCTCCCACCGCATTTTTTCCCTACCTGGCTGATTAGCTCGTAGTCGGGTTCATACAACAACCTCCATCAGGTAATCGACCAGTTAGGAGTTGTCTAGATCTAGGTTAACCCTAGTCTTGACTTGTTTTCTTTTCTTTGTTTGATTTTTTTTGTGTTTGTGTGTTGTGAAATGGATTTCAACAATAATATTTTTCAACTTCAATATGATCCATATTTCACCCCATTTGGTTTGAATAATTCCAATATGGCTATTACAATATGAACTAACCAAATACAACAAGTTGGACTTATCTGAATCAATACAACCCATACCCCTAATCTTACGACCATAATTTTTAAATAATTTTCAATCTTCGCAGAGTCAATAGGGATTCACCTCCCCCGAGTTAATTTTTCAAACTCCTTATCCATAATTTTCACAATTTTCACAATATTCATTCCCCAATTTTGCTTCCCATGCTTCTTTTTCAGAACATTCAACTGTAAAAAATTCTATCCTGGAAATGAGTATGAGAGCCTTGCGTAAGTCTAAACAACAGTCTAAAATCTAATGGACTACTGTTTCACCAAAATTTCCAAAACCAACATTCTTACCCATCTTTTTAAGCCCGATCGCAACAAAATGATGAATCAATCTACTTTGAAAAGATGATTGAAGCTATAACTCGGGTTCAAATTGATTATAATCAGGAAATAGATATAATGATCAACACTCTCCATTCCACTCATAGATCATTCCTGACGTCGCTAACCATTCTGATTGGACAAAATAATCATGTTGTTTTGTAAACCAAGATTCAATTTTAGCACATCCAATTGAACTTGACCAAAATTAGAACTTTGAGAAACATATTGACATTTGGCAAGTCATCCTTTTCCTGAGATTGAACTTGAGAATGAATGTGATCTTGAACCTCAACTTGATAATTCAGTTTCACTTCTTGACTCAATAATGACTCTGATGTCTTTACCCAATTTTTATCACTTCCCCGAGTCAGTATTGAATCATGTGCTCATTCATCATGAAATTGAATCACCAATCTTTCTAGATCAACATATTAAACTTGACCAATACCATACTTTTGAAAGTTTCATTAACAAATTAGCAAGTTTCCATTTTTACGAAATTGAACTCAATCAAGAATATGACCCAGATTCTCAAATTTGTGATCCAGTTCAAAATGCTAAATCAATATTGACTCCTATTTTATTACCCAACTTGAGCAACATTCTAGAGTCAGTTTTGATTCTCATTCCTGTCATTCTTGACCTTGAATCACCAATCTTAGAAAGTCACATTCCGTTGTGGGGAAATGAATGTGGGCTAGAGTTTAGAGTTTCAACGTCTTGATTTGGACCCACTTTTTGAACAAATCTCGACTCCTAAACCTTTACTTGATTTCAGTCACTTTCCTGAGTCAATGCTAGTTCCTGTACTTTCTGAGTCCAAATTTATCATTCCATCTTTTTACACTCAATTTGGGACAAGGTGTTGAAAATAATGACTCTGAAATTATTTTTAAATTTGAAAATTAGATGGGGTAAAATTCTTAGTAAAATCATCCATGTTCATATCATCATAATGGGTTATATTAGAGACGTCTCTGGTAGGTTCCTTCGAGCTCCACCAATTTGGATGGGTTCCATTCTGTGGACCAATCAGACTACCACCGGAATCACCACCTTGAGGTGAATCTACTTCCCTTTTTATTTGTTTCATGCATACATACATTCACAATGCATTGAGAACAATGCATGGGATAAGTGTGGGGGAGAGTCTACTAACGTAAAGTTTTAGATTTTTTTCTTTCACTTATTTTAGGATATTTCTAGAAATATCCCTTTTGTATAGGATTTTCCCTTTCTTTAAAAACTTCTTGAAACAAGAGACAAAATTTTGATCTATTTTAAAAAAATTAAGATAATCTTAGAAACTAAGAAAGCTTTAATTATGACATCATAAACCTAGTCGAAATAATAGATCTTGTTTAAAATTATAGGCTAAGTAAGATAAATTGGAGAGATAATTTTATCTTGAATTTTTTGCCATAGATAGTAGCACTTCACACTTACACATTTTTGGGATAGAAACAAAGAATTAAAATGCCATAAAGCAAAATAAATAAAGAAAAAATAATATGGTATATATGAATAAAAAATCACTTATTAAAGCTGGATAACTATGCCTCAAAAAACATGATCATTTATGCCTAACGGTGGTCAAAAGAAACAAATAATCTCCCTTAGTTTTGTGGCCTTGTTTACTCGAGTCCTTAAACTCAAGGGATGTTTTTCATCTGGTGCCCTAAGGTCATCTGGTCTGGGAGTCATCGTTCAAAGGCTCACTACCCGAGTAAACTAGAAAGCCTAAGAAAACTAAGGGAAGAAAAAATATACATATAAATAATGGCTTGATGGTTAGAGTTGAAATCCCAAAAATCTTCTCTATATAAAGTGCATATTATCTAAGTTTTATGAAGGATAAAATATTCAATCTAATTTTGAATTCTTACCTTAATTGATGACAAGATCTTGCTTCTAGAGTAAGTTTAAGGGAGAATAATTTTGTGTAAACTTATGACCTTAATCGCTTAAATTTCACAAAAATATTTCAAAAACTCTACCTCTTTTTCAAAATGCATTTTCAAACACTAACTTTTGTTTTTCTTTCTTCATAGATTATGTAGCTGCAATCTACTAAAAACCCTAAGGAGACAAACACCTTATGGAAAACTTAGAGGTTAACAGCTTGTTACACACGCTCAGTGCAATCGCGTCACCTGCGAAAGTGGTGTATAACTTTCTTAGTTTAGTTTTTTTCTTGTTTTGCTCAGGATGAGCATAAGATAAGTGTGGGAGTGTGATTAGTCTACAATTCTGCATCATTACATCGCATTTTCTACCGATTATGATTAAAATAACGCTTCTCCACCCATGTTTTGGTCCTTTTTGCAGATAACTAAGACTAGAAGGGCAAAGGGGTAATAAGGGCCTAATTAAACCCTTTTGGGTAATTAAAATTAACATTGGATACCATGCAAGGGAGCTTCTAGAAGATCGCATGGGATTTTCGTGTTTGAAGACGTATCTGGAGAAATACACGTCCAAACAACCCAAATCTGAGAACATCTGGAAGGTCCCAGAAGCGAGACAAAGTAGTAGACCAGAACTAGTGATCTAAGTCCTGGTATTGCTATGGAATGGGCCACTTTGCCTCGTTCCACGGTAATTTCATGGAGGCACGCGTTGATTTTGACGCGTGGCCTCGTCTCGTCTTCTAGAA